>JAWWES010000490.1:0-10317 GCA_035583135.1 Lophotriccus pileatus | reverse complement strand
AGAAAAGAAAAGAAAAGAAAAGAAAAGAAAAGAAAAGAAAAGAAAAGAAAAGAAAAGAAAAGAAAAGAAAAGAAAATGAAAAAAAGGAAAAAAAAAAAAGAAGTGAGGAACATCTGAACAACTTGTTAAAGCAAAAGAATCCAAAAGAAAGATGTCTGCCAGGGAATCTGTGGGGTCAATAAACCATGAAAGAGTGAAGGAAATGCCTAATAATTTAGGAGTAGAAGTACAGGTAGCTTATTCTTCCACATCTGTGTCTGTTGCTGGAAATCTTAGGCGTTCTCACACCAGAACCTTTCCTCACAGAAATCTCATCAGAAAATGTGTCTGAAATTGAAATGTGAACAGAACAGGTTTCAGCACAACTCAACAAAATGAACAGTAACAAATTGATACAACCAGTGGTATTCCCTCAAGAGTTGTAAAGGAAGTTGAGTATGAAATAGCTAAACTGTCAAAACTGAATACAGTAATAACTTTTCATTTATAACTGCCCTAATACCATAGAATGAAAGGTAACGTATGTGTTTCCTCTGGTTTCTTTGGAGGAGAGGAGAAGGGTGATTTTTTATTTTCTTTTTCAAAATACACTAAGGAGGACCTAATGAAATGCTAATCAGAAAGACAAATCAAAGTAATAAAAAATAAAAGAATGAGATTTGTAGTCCTAAGGATAGTAGCAATATTATGGAAAAAATCAGCATGGTTTTTATAAAGGAAGTCTGAACATAAATGAAACATTTTTAAAGGAGTCAAAAAGGATAAAGGAGTCAAAAAGGACGAGAGAGAGAGTCAAAAAAGTCCAATTAGCTTTTTCAAGGGTACAATTAAAGGTTTTAGAGAAATAAAAAAGCATAAAGGTGGAAAAAACATCAGTCTTGTAAGTTAATGACTGGTTAGAAGATAGTAAATCAAGGATAGGAATAATTAGGCAGCTTTCATAGTGTATTGAGGTCACCAGTGGAGATCTACAGGGACCTGTTCTAAGACTTTTGCTGTTGAAAATACTAATAAAGTCATAATAAGTGGAAAATCATAACAATATTTGCTAAACTAACTATCCGATACACATTTATAAAGATAAATTCAAATAAAATTCAGTGCTAACAGCTGCCAATGATGTATATGAATAAAAAAATTGTCTTAGAACACAAGGTAGAAGTCCCAGAGTAGTTATAACAAAAGAGATACTAGTCATAAAGCAGTTCCATCAAAGCACTGTTGCAGTGCTTGGAAGTGGTCAAAAAAGAATAACTGTGTATTAGTAATTTCTAAGAGCTAAACAGAGAACAATACATACAAAGTTTTACCATTACAGAAACCTGCCATGCTTCCTCCAACACAAGAGTACTGCACAGAAGTCTGCTTCCCTCTAGAGCCTTGCATTAATAAATGAAAAGAGATGAGGAAGGTCAGCAAGAATACTCAGAAGTAGAAAATAACGAAGAATGGAGAGCAAAGACAAAAGATTCAGTCAAAGAGGTGGAAACCTGAGGAGAAACGTAGGCTAATGACTAAAGGATTATCTGACTGGATTGCACAGTTGGAGCTGGAGTCTTTTAAATCTGAGATAATCTCCCAGAAGAAGACATTAAAAGATTAAGATGGATGTTATATTTAAACACTCTTAATTCAAGAGTTGGTTTTGGGACTGTTTGTCTCAATGTCTTTCTTTTTTATGTTCAAAAGCAAATCTTCAATTTACATCCATATAGATGAAAAAAACCCCTATGAAATTATCATGAAATCCAACTGTTTGATAACAAGTAGTAGTCCATCATTTCTTATTTAAAACAAATGTATTCAACTTTTAAAACAAAAGCTTTGAAAAATTTCCATTACTCTTACCTTTATGTGATAAAACATTTTTTCTGTCTTGAAATAGTTTATTTTCCAGAGATGTTATGTAATTCATGTACTACTAATGTTTCCTAATGATATTATTTTAAACATTTTTATTTTTCTGAAATTGGTAACAAAATGAAATCTGATTATTTTGTTGTTAATTGATCAATGTTTAATATCTCTTCAAAAGTTTTACTTTGTAATTCTTTCTAAAGAACTTTAAAAAACCCAACAAAACCCTTGAATTTACTTTGGGTCAAAAATTATTGTTAGAGTAAAAATATTAATTTGAAAGGAAAAACATGTCTATTATAGGACATTTACATTTAAGTACACTTGTATAATCCATACCTTGATAGGTTTTAGGATGTAGGAAAAGTGTTACCAGCTTTCATACCATATTTCACATGTTACTGTGCCTGAATATTATAGGTCCTTCAAAAGGGCCTTTTATATGAGGGCTTTATACAAACCATAAGTAATGAGATATACATACATACATATAATTTATATGTGTATATATATATATTCCTTCAATGGAGACAATACCTTTCTACCATACAGGAGCCCTTGAAGATTGCTGGATCTATTAAAGTTTCAGAAAGCATCACAACTCTGCTGACTTTTTGTAATATTGTCTTCAGTTCTCTTCAACCTTCCAAACTCCATGGTACAATGAAAAAGAATTGGGTAAGAAAATAACTAGAGGAGCTATAAACAGGAAAATACCCTAAAATTTTAATAATGTAATAAATTTAAGTAAATTTAAGTAACTGTGTGGTTCTTTAGGTTAGGGCTACTGGGGTTAGAAATTTTAATGACTGTGTGAAATGGATTAACATCACTAATAAAAGGCAAATAATAATATACATAAAATTTATGTAGTTGATATATTTTTCCTGGGATACCTTCTTCCACCACACTTATAATTAAATAAATGACTTAACTGTATTTTATAAAATGAATTCCAAGGCAAAAGTATTAGCTGAACTATGCACTGGCAGAAAATTACTCTTTGCTGAAGTGCTTGTAGAGAAATCCTAAGTTCCCTTGGAACACTTATCTTTAAGGCAGGCAGCATAAAAAATGAATAAATAAACACTGGCATTAAGTGGAAGGAAGATGGAAAAGAAATATTTGTAGTAAAAAGATTCGCACAGCCAAAGGGCAAGATGGGTCAAATGAAAACTATCAGCAATGCAATGAAAGAATCCTGATATATTCTCTTATACAGCATTAACATCTTGCCATAGTGGTGATCTTTGTGACCTTAGCAAGATCCACTGCAATTTCTCATGAGAAGTCTGTTTTGACTTATAACCTTCCTGATACACACAGGAACATATAAATAACACATATGTGCTATCAGGTAGAAACATAAGCTTTTTTTGGAACTTTTCAAATCCCGTAGTTCATTGCTAAGGCACAGGAATAAACTGAATACATTGGAATAAATTAAATACATTTTGTATGACATATAAGTGTCTCAGTTATAGGAAAGAAAACATCAGAAAATGTCATGAGCTGAATGTAACGGAACTTTATTACATAAAACATGCCTTGCATATCATCAGCTGCACTTTTGAGCATTACATCTGCAAAGTCATGAAGCACTTCTGTAGAACAAAGATGTCATGTGCCATTGCACATAGTTTGGCCTTTCGATACTCAACTACTTGGAAAAAATGATTTTTCAGTATTTCCTGAGTCATTCAGGAACCAGACAGATTTCACTCCAAGACTCTTTACCCTTTTTTAACACTTCAGTCCTGGAAGCTGCAGGCTTATCGGCTCAGCCAGGAATTTTACTTTAAATTATATATTTAGGTTTCTTTAATACCTCAAGATAGCATCAAGAGAATAAGCTACATACTTGTTCCCAAGAGGTATTTTTTGTTAATAATTTAGGGGAGAAAATAAGGGAACTTGGTAACAGTTCAAAAGGGCACCACACAAGCTAGACAAAATGTTCCACCGCAATATTGACCCAGCACATACTATTCCATAACAGTTAAATCAAAATCCAGTCCCTCCAGCTCCAAGCCACCCAAAGCATCAAGAAAGGAGTAAAGAAAGAGAAGCAGAGGGAGCAGGAAGAGAGAAAGAGGAAGAGGGAGAGACAGATAATATAGCTACCACTGAAACCTCGTGGAAGACCCGCTCTCACATGTCCAGATGGCAGGGCCACAACAGTGGCACACATATGCCTTTGGTTTTATCTGCTCTGGTCCCCATGGCCAACCTGCCTCTCGCGGGGCCTCTAACACACCAGCCCCTCTGGGGTTCCAGGCCAGGGTGAGGGGCAGTGTTCTCACTCTCCCTGCCAATCTGAGCTGGCTTAGGGGCTGCAGGAGGTGTGGTGTGTTATAGTTTACCAGGGCTGTTTTGTGACTGATAGTTACTCCGGGGCATCCCCATGTGGGTTCCAGTGGCTGCCATCAGGGATACGATGCCGCTCCATCTCCATGAGATTCAACCAATCCCTTCTCCCTCCACCTGTACCACACCCCAAAAGGTGGTTCCGACCCAATAATTACTGATCTGGTGTCTAAAACTTTTCTGTCAGTAGTTACTTTCTAGAGGTAGACAGTGTCATCCCTACTATGAATATGGTAGTACACATATTGACAGGAATTGAGTATGAGAAGGTGCATAGGAGGCTCTTATTTAGAGAGTTTAATAGATAAATGTTAAAAAAAATTGTACAGTATGTCTTAAAGCATAATGACCTCCCTAGAGTGTGAATAAAAGCTTAAAATATTAACATTAACTGATTAAGAAACCATTTGTATTTCTCTCCTCTTGGTAACATATATATAATGATTTTCATTAAACAGAGACCTGACAGTCAAACACAAGATAACTCGCTTGTAAGATACAAAAGTATAAGCAACTAAAAAGAAAGAACATTTAAGGAGATGTAAGAAAGGAAGGTTCCTGATGCTGGTTTTTTATCCAACTTTATACTTAAGGAGAGATCTCATAAGTAGGGAACTTTTTTTGTTTCAAATGTATGTAAATACAGTCTTTATTGTAAAACTGCTATACATATGAAACTGCATTTTCAAAGGCCCCTCGAGACTTTAGCCTCTACAATTTAAAGTGGCTATTCTCAAAACTATTACCCAGCTTCCAAGTTACTTTTATGTCACATTTTGAAAGAGATAAAAAAAGTTCATAAAACTTTAGTGCACTAATAATGATAAACAATATATATTTCTATATGTACAAACTATTCATTACAGAGTGACAATAAACTACTTCACGATTCTAAACTTCTTGTGATTAATGTATTTCTTGTTTGCATCATGTTTGCATCATTCACTTCATGCCTCGCTTCACACCCAAGGTGTCCCTTAATCAGCACTCCTGCTTAGTCTGTCGTTTTTTTATTGCTTAAATAACACAATCACTTGTGGTAAGAGGTAGGTAGGACTATACCAATTTTTTCCACTTTGAGTTTTAGAATTTCTTAAGTGTCTTTTGCATGACATTTTATCATCATTCTAGCAGTTTCACAAACACATGAACATCTCAGGTAGAATTAAAGCAAATGAAATCTTTTTAATGTGTAGATATCCTTGTTTTCCATTTGAGAGGTTTTACTCAGCATGCCATGCAGTGAATTATGGCACCTTTATTTGACACTCTCAGATGCACTAGAATGGTACTGGAATTACATGGTGTTGGTAATTTAAAATAAAGTATGATCTTTTTGCCACAATGAATCCTCCAAGAATGACAACAACATCAACATGAACTTAATCAAAAAATGGAAGAGAGGCACTGAAATCTCAAATACATTCTGTCAAATATTATTGGGGGAAAAAGATACCATTTTTAATGTCAGTCATAATTTTGTGCAAAAACATAGGACACAAAATTTCCTGATCCATTGATTTCTCACTTCTCTAAGAGACCATCTCACATGTTGCAGTGAGAAAAAAAAAAATGGCAAAAGAAATTAAGTTTCTTCCAGTAAAGGATTTAAAAGAAAACAGCCCTTTTGATATGAGGAAAGCAGTGTTTTTATCAAAACACAGAAATATATTGGTAAAAGCATGGGGGAAAACAGAAGACTTCCAGTTGGAATAGAGTAGAGCATTTTAGTTGGAAGGAACTTACAGTGATCATCTAGCCCAACTGCCTGACCATTTCGGGGATGACCAAAAGGTAAAGCATTTTTTTAAGGGCATTGTTCAAATGCCTCTTTACAGAATCACAGAATATGCTGAGTTGGAAGGGACATATAAGGATCACCGAGTCTAACTCCTGGCCCTGCACAACACCATCCTCAAGATTCACACCATGTGCCTGAGAGTATCATCCAAATTCATCTTGAACTCTGTCAGGCTTGGTGCTGTGACTACTTCCCTGGGGAGTCTGTTCCAGTGCCCAACCACCCTCTGGGTGAAGAAACTTTTCCTAATATCCAACCTAAACCTCACCTGACACAACTTCAGGCCATTCCCTCATGTCCTGTAACTGGTCACCACAGAGAAGAGATCAGTATATGCCTCTTCTCTTCCCCTCACAAGAAAGCTGTACAAAAGCTGTACACTGCAATGAGGTCTCCCCTCAGTCTCCTCTTCTCAAGGCCGAACAGACCAAGTAACCTTAGCCGCTCCTCTTATGGCTTCCCTTCAGGGCCCTTCACCATCTTGTTTGCCCTCCTTTGGACACTCTCTAACAGCTTAATTTCTTTCTTATATTGTGGTGTCCAAAACACAGTACTCAAGGTGAGGCTGCCCCAGTGCAGAGCAGAGCACTACAATCCCCTCCCTTGCCCAGCTGACGATGCTTTGCCTGATGACCCCCAGGACATCCTGGCTGCTGGGGCACTGCTGACTCGTATACAACTTACCCTCAACCAGGACCCCCAGGTTCCTTTCCATGGCACTGTTCTCCAGGATCTCATTTCTTTGTACATACATCCAGGTTGCCCCATCCCAGGTCCAGAATCTGGCATTTTCCCTTGTTGAACTTCATATTGGTGATTGCCCAGTCCTCTAATTTGTTGAGGTCTTTCTCCAAGGCCTCCCTGCCTTTGAGGGAGTCAGCAGCTCCTTCCAGTTTTGTGTCATCTGTGGACTTGATTAGTATCCCTTCCAGTCCAAAATCCAAGTCATTTATGAAGACGTTGAAGAGCCCAGAGAACCCCACTGTGACAGTTGAACAATCTGGTGTCACCCCGTTCACCATAATCCTTTGTGCTCAACCTCTGAGCCAATTGCTCACCCATCACATGATGTTGGTACCAACCAACCACCTCTCTAGGAAGCCTGTTCCCATGTTTGACCACCCTCTCAGTAAAGAAATGCTTCCTAAAATCCAGTCTAAATCTCACTCGGTGCAGCTTTGAACATTCCCAGGTGTCCTATCACTGGACACAAGAGAGAACTGATCAGCACCTCTCTGTACAGTTTCTTTTCTCCTCAGGAAGGTGCAAAGAGCAATGAGATGACCCCTCAGCCTCCTTTTCTCCAAACCAGACAAAACCAGAGTCCTCACCACCCTTTACAGGACATACCCTCCAGCCCTTTCAGCCAACTGTCCTTCTCAGAACACGTTCAAGACTTTGATATCTTTCTTAAATTGTGGGTCCCAGAACTGCAGACAGTATTTACAGTGAGGCTGCACCCACATTGAAAACAGCAAGATAATAATCTGATACCAGCTAGTTCTAGAATTTAATCCTTATTCTATTATAAGAAAATTGGAGAGTGCTCCGTCTCTTTGAATACCAGCAGAGAGAAATGCAAGCATCTAGACATGCTACTGGAATAGCAAAAAATCTTAAGCCTATAAAAATTGAAAAAAGGTGGTACAGAGCTTTTAGGAAAATTAACTTATGAAACTATTTCAGTTTGTAGACAGTGTGTCTGTGGAAATTGCAAACCTCAATGTGAGGGGCATTATAAGATAAGAACTGTTGTTATAATGCTGATTAGAAAACCCCACTAAACAGTAAGAACAACAAAACCCTGTATTTAATGCTAATTTTAAATTTTTTTTCAGAGTCCAGACACAAAAATTCTTAGTTCTCTTGGAACTGATCTCAAGAAAGTATTGTTTTTTATTTGGCAGAAGTCAACATCCTTCAGAACCACAACTTCAACAAGAATCAGAACAATTAAGCAAAAGAGAAAGGAGGATAACCATTTCCCAGTCATAAACCAAAGAAGGGAAAACCAAGAGGTTTTTAAAGGGGAGAATGATTAACTGCAATGTGCTCTACTTTGATTCAGAAGCAGCACTCTACATTCATTATTTATTTCCTAATATTGAACTGAGATTAATAAACAAGACATATGCTTCACACAAGGATATGCAGTAAATTCCTAGACCTTGCATATTTTTGTCTCTGGGAGGGGACTTAGAAGAGAAACTAGCACATTGAAAGGTTTTTTGCTACAGTTTTAATAGAAAAAACAATGTTTTTGTTATTCTGTACACATGAAAACACAAAACTGTACATGCGCCAACTTCAGACAGTTGAACTCCGGGCGGGCCATTACCACCGTATACTCAGAGGATCTTTCCATCAAGACAGTCTCATGGTAATGTGTTCAGTTGCTTGGCTATGTCTTATAGATGAGAAAATGAAGCAGAAAAATATTTCAGTCCAAATTCTGCCTGCATTATGCTCTGAATCATCAGTTTCTTCTGACGTCAGTAAAGCAAGTAAATCAGAGAACAATTATAATGCATGTTTTGCTCAAAATCCCTTGAAAATCTCTTGAGACTTGAAACAGAACTTATTAACAGCCTTCTAAATGAATTCTAAACCAAAAGATTGCCAAGTAGGATTTTAGTATCATGTCTTTTCCAAAGTTGATATAAATTCCATTGTTTAAATTATTTAAAGAAATTAATCCTATAAAAATCTGTTTTTATAATCTAATGCATAAAATAAATGTTTTATGCATTAACAGATATGTTACCATGCCCAAGGTTTAGATGGATATTTCACCAGGCTTTTATGCAAAATTTATCTGAACATGAATAGATTTAAATAACTCTAAAATCTACATAAAGAACCCTAAAAAATTGTGTTGTGAATTAAAATTTATTTGTTTAATATTCAGACACCAGGAAGCTTTTGTATATCATTGTGATAGGATGCGGTTTGTGTGCACAGCATGCAAAGAACTTTCTTAACACATGGACCATGACAGATATGTAGCAGACAATTTCTACAAAGACTTTTCATCAAAAAAAAGGAAAAGAAAATACATGGCTATGGTTCCATGGTAAGGCTCACAAACAGAGTAGATTCTGTTAAGTAAAATCAACTGCTTTGTGAACAGCCAACAGATTCCAATAGCCTTATTCAAAGCAATTTGTTGAATATTTATGATTAAAAAATACATTTTCAAGATGATCAATTTATGCACAGTGTTCACAGATTATTCAACTAGTTTATATAGTAAGTAACTTCTTTAAAGAACCCTTTTATTTTTTAGAATATGTTTCTTTCCTCTATTGGTGGGAGTTGTGAGTTATGGAGTATTTGTAGCACAGGTACTCCCAACACTATGAAATTCTTTGGTTGGGTTGCTATGACAGTGAAAATAAAAGGCATGACAGTTCAAGCCTGTGTCTTTATTGTGGGCAGATAATAAATACAACAAAATGATGAAAAAAAGGTAGGGTTTACAGGAGAGAATATCACAAATTATGCCTAACATAATACATTTTTACAGAATTGTTTAACAGAAGCTTCATTTAATATTTTGGGCTTGGGCTTTTTTTACTGAGTAAAAATAAAAATAAATTATAAATATATTTGCATAAACAGATACAAGTGTAACAGAGTCACCAGAGAGTAGAGAGAGATTTTCCATAGTCCATAGATGAGGTCAACTATCTGAGATCCAAGATTCCAAAGTAACAAAGAAAAGAATCATAGAATCATAGAATCAAATGGGTTGGAAAAGACCTCCAGGATCATCAAGTCCAACCCCTGATCCACTACCACCACAGTTACTAGGCTATGGCACTAACTGCCACATCCAGTCTCTTAAATAACTTCAGGGCAGTGAATCCACCACCTCCCTGGGCAGCCCATTCCAATGCCTGATTATCCTCTCTGTAAAGAATTTCTTCCTAACATCTAACCTAAACCTCCCCTGGCAGAGCTTGAGACCAAGCTTACTGCTTGGTTGCCTGGGAGAAGAGACAAACCCCCACCTGGCTACAACCTCCTCTCAGGTAGTTGTAGAGAGCGATGAGGTCTCCCTTGAGCCTTCTCTTCTCCAGGCTGAACAACCTCAGCTCCCTCAGCCTCTCCTCACAGGACTTGTGTTCAAGTCCCTTCATCAGGCTGGTTGCTCTTCTCTGGACCTGTTCCAGCACCTCAATATCCTTCCTGAACTGAGGGGCCCAGAACTGCACACAATACTCAAGGTGTGGCCTCACCAGCGCTGAGTACAGGGGAAGGATCACTTCCCTGGTCCTGCTGGCCACACT
>JAWWES010000489.1:0-10325 GCA_035583135.1 Lophotriccus pileatus | reverse complement strand
GAGATGTTACAAAACTATCACAAGTCATCATCAGAGCCTTGGCCAAATGGATTTGGAACCTCGTCCCATAAACACAGGAAACTGAGTTCTCCAGATTGTCCACGTACCTTGATCCAAGCCAAACTGAAACAGATCTCAATAAACCCTTCAAATTTACAAGGGGATAAAAGTGATGAGAAAAAAATCACATCCAATTTGCTTATTTTTGCCAGATGAGGTTCATTTTAAAACAAACCTCCAACAGTGACAACGAAGTTTTCTTGGGAATTGGCTATTTTTTCTCTGCAACGTGAAAATCACTGAAGTTGGAGTCTTTTTTTTTATTTTTCATTGTTATCTGTGGTTTTTTTTCAGTGTGCTGTGCTTGCCATTGATTTTATTTGCTGCTCTTTGTTGGAAGAGCTGCTGCTTTCAAATCTGAAACCTGCCAAGACGTGAATTCATCCTGGACAAAGGAGTTTGGGAACATCAGATGTCTGACCCCACTGGGGCCACGAGGGGGGAATAATTGAAAAGATCAAACCCCAGCCAGGTCGTGGATGACTCTGCTTTGCTTTCCCCTGCCAGGCTGGTGGCCTCTTTTAATGAAGTCCCTGCATCAGAAGGGAGTAACCTGAGCAGTACCAGAGCCAGGGGGGTGGTTTTTAAAGCTCTCAGGCGGCCTCTGCTCTTTAAATGCTTTGTCTGTTTGCTCAGGAGGTGGATCTTGGGCTGGGAATTCTTTGCTTTCCCGTGGTTTCCCTGTTTGGGGGTACAAGAAGCCCCCCAAATGCCTCACTGGCACAAGATGCTGCAGCCCTGAAAGCTGATAATGGCCAAGAGATAAATCAAAAGGATCATTTCCCACCCAAATTACAGTGATCTGCATGTCCTTGGTTGTCTTTTAGGGAGGAATTTTGGTTGGGTGGTACTTGGGGACTCTGAGGTGTGGGTGTGTCTGAATTTTAACTGAATTTTAACTTTCAGTTTAACATTTTTACCTCTGGCCTTCCCCATCAGGGGGCTGGGAGGGCTCTGAGCTCCTTAAGAAGCTTCAGGATGTTCTTCTTAAGGAAGGGGAAAGCTGGAGATGGAGGTCTGGACATGAGACCTGAAGGAGGGGGTGGTGGGATCCCAAATCCAGGGGGACCCAGGCACCTGTATCTGGGATCCAAAGCTGGGGAATTTGGGTTCTCTCCTGCTGATTCCTGTTGCAGTCGTGTCTGGGGGTTGGAATGTGCTGGGGAGGGAACAGGGTGACAGAAGGTTTGGGGTGGAGGCACCCGAAATGTGCCTTCACCTGAGAGTGATAAAGGCAATTTAAAGCAACCTGACCAATTAAACACTCAGATCAAATCAAGGGATCATAAATAATGTGATTTAGAGTCATTTGCTGGCCAAATCCACGTCCTGGGGGCAGCTCAGGGAAGGACAGAGGATTCCAGCCCTGCTGGAGCTCAGGAGCTGCAGGTCCAGGGAGTGTTTTCCTGCAGGTCTGGGGGGATTTGGGGGCACAGACTGGGGGTGGGGGGCAGTGTTTGGGAGCTTGGCCTTTGAAAATAGGCATCAAACTGTGCACAGAGTGCAAGGGAAGCAAAGATGTTCCCCAGTGACAGCACCAAAGAGCGCCCTGGAAAAAACAACTGCCCTGCAGCCACATCGAATCCTGATGGATTTTCTGTGCAACTCCAAGGCTGCAAGAGGGAAAAATCAGCTTGTTTCAGTGGGACACAGAGCTGTGTGCCCCGTTCCTGCCACGGGGGGTGGGTAGGAGCACGTGGGGGGACAAAACTGCCCCCTGAGAAAGCAAACCCTTCCTTTGTGTTATGCCAAAATCAGGCTGTGAAGGGCCAGAGGAAAACCTTGGGGTGCTTGTGTAGGGGAGAAAAAGCTTTTCTATCCTGCAACTGTTACATAAAGTCAGGTCCTCTGCCTGCCCAGGATCAATTGTCCTGGGAGCAGCTCTCGAGGCTGGCACAGGGCAGAGCTTTGTCACAAGCCATTACCCCACAGCACAGTAAATCCCTGGGAGTGTCCAAGGCCAGGTTGGAGCACCCTGGGCTGGTGGAAGGTGTCCCTGCCCATGGCAGGGGGTGAGACTGGAGGGGTTTAATGTCCTTTCCCACCCAAACCAGTCTGGGATTCTCTGTGGATTGTGCAGAACACCAACAAGCCTTAACTTGGGAAGCTGAAGTATTTTCCTATCATTTATGGGGAGTTAGAATAACAGGATTAAAGAAGACATAACCACTCACACCCAGACATGGCTGGGAAAGCTCATGAGTGCTGTGTGTGTTTTCTAAAATGAGGAGATGTTGCTGTGCTGGTGGAGGTGGGAGGAGGAACGTGGAAAGCAGAGCTGGGGCTGAGGGGATGCCTGGGAAAGGTTTTGTCTTCTCATCATGTTTTGGAAAATGTAGTTGATAGGGCAAGTATTGACAGGCTGGGTTAGACCAGACGTGATGTCAGTGCAGCCCTGGAGTCCTTCCCAGGCAGCTCACCCTAACCAGGGATGGGGACTCCACCACTGCCCTGGGCTGTCTGTTCCCATGCCAGACACCCTTTCTGGGAACAAATTTTTCCTGATATCCCACCCAGACCTCCCCTGGCACAACCTGAGGCTGTTTTCTCCCGTGCAGAGACGTGGAGAACAATGGGATGCTTTCACCCTTTCCCCCCTCTGCTCCCTCTAAATTACCTTTCCCAGCTGAATCCATTCCCAGGCTGTTCTCTGGGAAAGGTGGGAATTCACCACTGAGCTTCCACTGCAGATATAAATTTTGGCTTCTGTAAGATTTTAGGGGTTATTTTTTTTGCAACCTGTTTCCAGTGAAATAATTCCTCTGAGGTCAGCCTGCAGGGAAATACTGCTGAGCTTTAGGTTAGCTGAGAGGAGGGTTAGATTGGATATTTGGGAATATTTCTCTGCTGAAAGGGCTGTCCTGCCCAGGGAGGTTTGGAATCCCCATCCCTGGAGGGATTTCCAAGCCCTGTGGATGTGGCACTTGGGAACAGGGGGCAGTGGTGCCCTGGGCAGTGCTGGGGGATGGCTGGACTCGATCTTAGAGGGCTTTTCCATGGCCCAGCATTCCATGGCATTCCATGGAGCCATCCTGGAATGGAGCAGCTGGCTCAGCTGGAGGGAAGTGCTTTGAACAGTGTTTCTCCCCCTCTCTCCCTTTGCACCATTTGTTTCCATCAGGATGAGAAGAGCTTAATACAGAGCTGAAGTGGAGCTTCTCAAATGAAGGCCCAGCTGGCAAAATATGTTGTCTGAAGCAAAATTTGCCCTGTTTTGAATGCATAGATGGAAATCAAAGCTTGCTGGTGTGTTTGCATGATAATATTTACAACTCAGTGCAAAATGAATGTTCTTAGTTTAATACATTTAATTTTGTGAAATACTTCAGTTAGAAAAAGCTGAATTCATAGATTTTATATTATTTTAAGATATTTAATTTTATTAACTGCTTCCAGTTAGGAAAAGCAGAGTTTATAGGAGTGTGGGACCTCTGTACAGCTGGTCCCTTCCCACCCAAACCATTCCAGGATTCTCTGGGTCCAGGACAGGCCCCTTTGGGTTCATTTTTCTTCCCTGTTAATTGGCAGGTGACAAATCCCTGCTGGGCCTCCCTTTGGAATGGACATTGATCAGTTCAAGGCACGAACAGAACAATTAAAAAATCAGTGGCTCTGCAGTCATTAGAGGGCAAGATTTCATTAATGCTAATAACTGTGGGAATTAGGGAACTAATCAACCCCAGTGATCTCCAGGAGAAGCCACTCCAGGCTCTGCTTCCCACGGCCCACAGGGCTGGGGCCAAACATTTGGATTGGGTTCCTTGATGTTGTTTTGTAATTGCTGCTCGTGGTGAGGGGGAAAATCAGACTTGTTGCTGATGATTTGTGTGCTTGGCAATAGCACAGAATCCCGGAATCCTTAAGGCTGGAAAAGCCCTCCCAGCCCATGGAGTGCTGGGAAAGCAGGGCTGCCTGTCCTGGCTCTGCTTCTCTGTGCATAAAGAGAGGTATGTTTTCCATAAAAGCAGCTTCCATCTCCCTGAAATCATTTTAGCAGCTCTTGTCTCGGGGTTGAAAGCCGTGAGCTGGTTGCCCCGAGGCACCACTGACAGGATGAGCTCTGCCTTCCCCCCCCAAAACCTGCTCTATTCCTGTCATTTCCCTTTCCCTGCAGGTCAAACAGGACCTTGGAGCTGCTGGAAGTCTTAGCAGAGCATCCTAATTGCCCAGAAATGAGGAGTTTTGTGGGTGTGCTGCCACTGATCCGTCTGTTTGCTGCAGGCAGGAGTTATTTCGTTCCTTAATTCAGTTTGGACACCATAAAGCTGCTCTCTGCCCTGTTCCCTGGTGGGACAGGGATGCCAGGCTGGAGTGGTGCCCCGTGGTGTTCTGCTCCACCCCTCCAATCCCAGAGCTCCTTTTCCCAGTGCTGAGGTGCCACAGGAGATCAGGAGTTCTCTGCCAGAGCCAAAAGAATGCCAGGAATGGGATCAGTGGAACCCTCAACCTCGCAGGGGGTTCACCCACACCACCTCCCTCATCAGGGAGGTCCCCCCTATTTTGATGTAAAAATGAAATGTGAGGCCATTTAATTGTAGAAATTACCCTTTATCCATCACCTGGTTTTCCCCATGGGTGCAGGACCAAACAGGGAAAAGCAATTTCTCAGTAAGATCATCTCCCACCAACCACCCTGCTGTTCTTTAAAAGACACACTTGGGCCACACAACTTATTTATGTGGAATGACTGTCCTTGATAAACCTCAGCCCAGTGTTTGTCCCTGCAAAGCACGTTTGCACTTGGGCAAAGATCTGTCCTGAGCCTTCCCTCCAGGAATGAGGATCCCCAGCACCGTGGACAGAGCGGGTTTCCATCGCCTTGGGATGGAATGATCCATCTGGGCCTCTTGGGCACGAGAAACTGTGACTGGGAGCACCTGGAGGGAATGTTTCTGACATCCAACCCAAACCTCCCTTGGTGCAACTTCATTTCCCTGTGATCCCAAATTAATCAGCTGCTCCGATTTCACTGGAATTAATCTTTATGGATCAGTTGGCAGGCTCCAATATTTGCTTTCATTAGGCAGAAGGAAGGAAACCAAAGTCTTTTGCATGGTTACAATTGCCAAGGAAACCACTCCGCTGTTTCCACGGCTGGAATTTCATTTTTTTTTCCTTTGTGTGGCTGTTGGAGAAGTGTCTGATTACAGAGCAGGAGCTCTTCCAGTCTCCCTGCATTGCTTGTCAAAGTCTCCATCCTTTTATATCAGTTTATCCACGAGTTCCTGCCACCCTTCTGGAGCTCGTTGGAGCTGCTGCTTTTCATTTCTGAAACTGTGACACTTGGTGGAAGCCCCCAAATCACAGAATTATTTGTATTCAGAATGTTTTCCAGCCATCTCAGATCTCGTCTAAAATCACCTTTTAGCTCACTGTTTTCTTAGGGTCTTTATTTCAAAGTAGGTTGCCCTGATGATTTTTTTTGGGGGGGTGAAGAGCAGCCCAAGTGATCGTCCTGATCATTTCAAGGGGTTACATTTCACAGCAGGGAGGGCAGAGTGGGACAGTTTTTAAGGGTAAGTCAAAATCAGGCTCCATCACTGTCCCTTGGGGCCATGGGTTGGTGGTGTTGGGTTATTGTTTGGACTCAGTGACCTGAGAGGGCTTTTCCAGCCTTGGCAATTCTATAATCCTGTGAATCCTCTGATTTGGAGGGTTCTCGTGACATTTTGTGGGAAGAGTGAATCGGTGCCCAGCATTTCCAAAAGAGACTTGGAGGCAGTGCCGAGCCTGGGAGGGAGGAGGAGGAGGAAGGCAGGGATGGCTCCATCCCATGGGCTCTGGGGGTGAACCACAGCTGGGTCTGGGGCTTCAGGAGAGACAGGGGACCTTCCCCCTGATGGGAAACCCTACCTGGGGAGCAGACAGAGCAGACTGTGTGCCCTGGAGGGGAACCAGAGCCAACCTGGGGGCAGGCCATGCTCTCTGCCCTGATAGCTGGGGTTGGGTTGGGTCTCCGGGGGGTTCCAGCTGTGTTTCAGTCAGAAACTCCAGGACAAAGCCCTGATCCAAGAGGCTCCCTGTGCTCGTTTGGGGTGCAGCCAGTCCCTTCCCCGAGGAGCCGGAGCTCGGGGGGGCTGTGGCAGATGGATCTGGGATTTCAGCTCGCCTTTCCCCCCCTCCATGTCTGGCCATGTGTTCATCAGCCGCGGTTCGAATCAGCTCCTGATCCGTGATTTTTAATTCAGCCCGTAATGGCCTTTCAGAGGGCCTTTGTGCCTCTGAATATCATTCAGGCTAATGATGGCAGGGCGGTTCGCAGAGCTCTGCTGGCAGCCCCGATAGCATCTCCACTCTTCTCTGCCCGCTAATCACCTCGCACGAGCCTTTCTCGCCCAGCCCTTCCCGACCGCGCTCAATTTTTCTGAAACAAACGCTTCGTCCCCGGTTATCAGACAGCAAAACGCCTGAGAAATCACATTATATTCAGCAAAAAGCCTCGGAAAGCACAGATTGGCTCCTTCTCTCCCTCGGAGAATGGCCAACAGAGGATTTTTGTATTGTTCATTTTTCTTCTGTCACAAGACGCCTCATCTTTTATTTTTCTCTCCCATGTCCTGGACAGTCTCTAATCCTTTTCTGGAGCCTGGAGTAGGAGGTTATTTTTCAGTTTAAAATGAGACAGGGCTAAACCCTCCAGCCTGCTGTGAACACCCTTGTCTGCCTCTCTTTGCTCTTTTAACTCATTCACTCAGAAATCCAGTTTGCATGTTCAGGAACCTGGCCCTGGCTCCTGGCAGGGTCCTTTTCCTGGGAATGGTGCCTCTGGAATGGCAGAACTAAAATAAGTGACCTTACAATTATTTGAGAAGACAGTGCAAGGAGCCCCCTTTGCCACGGGGTGAGGATAAACTGTGTGGTTTGTGGGGACACAACTTCAGTCCCTTGCTGAGCATTTCTCTCAGCCCCACATGCACCAGCCTGTTTTCAGGGCAGCTGATCCAGGAGGGCTGCCCAGGGAACACAGGATTTCATTTGCAGTGTCAGCTCCAGTGACAGCTTCATCGGCCACCTTATGAGTTGGCTGCAGCAGCTTCACCTGCCAAGATGTTTCAGGGGCTGATTGTCTGGCTCTCCTAAACGTTTAAACCAGCTCCTGTTCTCTAAAGGGATGTAATGTTGGGCTTTTCTTTTCTCTCACAAAGCTCAGTTCCATTTAATCACTCCTCTGGCTCTGTGAATTGCCCCTTGTTCTCCCATCCTGGTGACCACCCCTTTGGAAAGGACCAGCTCCTGGCTGAGGGCACTTGTTGCTTCTTGGTAAGACTTTGCAATGCTCAGAATAAAGAGCTAAGAGGAGATTTCACTGACTTGTTTTCCCTCACCCCATTCCCTGGTTGTATCCCACTGATTTGCACCTTCCTCTTTCCCCTGAAGGAAAATGGTCCCTCATCATCTGAAAATGACCCTTCTTGGTCATCAGGGGACTTTCTGCCCGTGCTGTGGGATGGATAAAGTCATAAAATCATGGAATTATTTAGGCTGGAAAAGCCCTCCAAGGCCACCAAGTCCAACCATCCCCCAGCACTGCCAAGGCCACCACTGACCATGTCCCCAAGTGCCACATCCAAGGGGTTTGAAATCCCCCCAGGGATGGGGACTCCAAACCTCCCTGGGCAGCTGTGCCAGGGCTGGACAGCCCAGAGCATTGTTGTGGCAGCATAATTTTTTTTTGGATCTTAAATGTGTATGTATTTGTTTTATTTTTAAATTATTTATAGCTTTTATTATTTATTATTTGTACCCATCAAAGAGCAGAAGCACCAACCAACACCAATTTTTCTGCCTCTCAGGTCACGTCAGGCTGATTTAAACTTCAATCCCTTGCTCAGGGTGGATTTATCCTGCATGGGCAGGGGGAGGTTCAAAGGGCTTCTCTGGCCACCCCAGAAATTTGGTTGGAGAAAGCAACACCGAGCTGATAAAAAAAGGGCCAAAACAAAGGGTTTTATGCCCTGCTGGCTCTGGGGGCTCCACATGGTGCCAGCAGCAAAGAAAGAGCAAACATTCACTGCTCCCATTCCACAGGGCTGCTCCTGAGGGATCTCCTCTGAGAAGAAATGAGGGGCTGCTCCTTGGAAGAGCGCCCAGGACATGAGTGTGACCATCCATCACCTTCAGCTCAGCCCATCGCTGCTTTTCCACCACCAAACATCCCCCTTGGATCAGCTGCTTTACTGCTGCCTTCCACCTTTTCCCGTTTTCCCAGCTTGGATTTCTATTCCCAGCAAAATCAGGGCTGGGATTTCACGGTGGGGATGAGGGCAGCTGGACTCAGGGACTCCCAAACGATGGAGGTACTTGGTGCTGCAGCCCAGCAAGAGGCTGGAGCGGAGCAGTCTGGCTGTTTTATGGCCTCATTAAGTCATTGCTGGGCTGGGTTTCAGTCTCTGCCCGATCAATCACTCCCCCTCAACATGCATCAGGAGAAAACAAACCATGAATTAGAGGGGAGTGCAACAAAACTCTGTGATGATGGCCCAGTTTTTGTGGGTTTTTCGTTGTAGGGCTTTTCAGGAGCTGTAGGTGACATTTGTCCCTCCTACCCGGTGATTTGGGTTTGCTTTTCGATTTGGGAGGAACAAAATGCCTTTATTTTTTGTTGTTTTCACAGAGATCCTGTTGGACACTGCTCAGCTCTAAGGCAGGGGATGCAGTTCTGTGTCAGCCCCCTTTGGCAGTTGCAGGAGTGGGAGGTGGGATGAGATGGGCTTTGAGGGCCCTTCCAACCCAAACCAGGGTGGGATTCTGGGATCCCACACATTCCATGGCAAAACCTCCTTCCTGGCGCTCCTTGGGACGGCTCAGGCAGCAAAAATGAGGGTGGCTGAGCTCTGACTCCACAGCAAAGCCAGACAATGCCTTCGACCGTCCCACATTCCGGGCATTAATTCTGCCAGAATTCACCTGGCATTTTGCCATAAAACCCCTCCCAGAATAAACGAAGAAAAACGCTCCTGGCTGGGCATCCAGCGCATCCCAGCCCCAGCTGATCGCCTCTGGCACCCCAGCTCGCTGCCCAAAGCCGGGCTATCGACCCTGCTGAGCTTGGTTAAGAGCAGGACAAATTATTTTCGGGCTCCTCTCGCAGCGCTGGGTTGGATCGATGGCAGCTCTCACTTTCCCAGCTGCTGGTGACTTGCTAAAACCACTCTTTTCAGGCAATTTAGAGGAACAAAACAAGCTGTTTTCTCCTCGCTCCCCGCCGGCCAGCGAGGCTGGAGCCCAAGCACCAGCCCTGGATGTTTGGGATGTGGTGCTGAGCCCCTGCTCGTCACATCACCGAGGGTGTGGGCTGTTAATGCGCGTTAAAATAGCGCCCTAATATAACAAAGTGCTCCAAAGGCTGCCGGCTCGCAGCTGGAGAATGCCAGGGTGTCAATAATTGGCAGCAATCTGTTATTAGAAGTGATTTTTCAGCCTGATTTTACACGTGCCAGGGCTCGGCTGAGCTCCCACAGGTACGGCCCGTGCCCACCAGCTCTGAGGGGCAGGGAGGAGATCTGGAACTGTGGGGTGCCTTTAATCAAATCCCCTGCCCAGCCCCACAGTGGAGCTCCCTGGAAGCCTTTAGCTCCTGTTACGGCACAAGTTAATAATATTTTCCCCAAAGCCTCCCTGTAATTAATGTGTGTTTTCATTTTCTGTCCAAGCCATGAGGAATGGGAGGTGTCACTGGCTCGTGCCTGCTGTGCTCCATTTTCCAATCACACGGGATTTTTTCCCCAGGTAATTCATTTCTCACTCACTGAATGCCCCGTGGATTTGCTTTGTTCAGGCTCAGAGTGTTATTTGTGTATAAAACTGGTCGTGGTGTGGTGTTTGAAGAGAGGGAAAAGGGATCTGAAGTGGGCAAAGAACAGAATCAAGATAAAGTGTGGTTTCCTCTCTGCTGATGTTCCCAGGAGCTTTGACACCAGTGAAAACCAGAGAGATAGAATTAGGGATTATTTGCTGATGGGATTAATACTGGTATGAAGGCTCAGCCTGGGGGAAAGAGCTCCAGAGAAGCTCAGGGATCTTCTCAGTCTCAGACATGGCTCTTCAGCAGCTCTTAGTGTACATTTGGCAGAGGGAAAGGGAGATGTGGCTTTGACCAACCATGTAGGGACTTTAGTGAAACTTTGGGTCAGGGAAACATGGAATGGTTTGGGTTGGAAGGGACATTAAATCCCATCCCATCCCACACCCTGCCATGGGCAGGGACACCTTCCACCAGCCCAGGGTGCTCCAACCTGGCCTTGGACACTCCCAGGGATCCAGGG
>JAWWES010000488.1:0-10328 GCA_035583135.1 Lophotriccus pileatus | reverse complement strand
ATCCTGTGCTGGGATAACACGGACACAGCGATCCTGTGCTGGGATAACGGGAACACAGCAATCCTGTGCTGGGATAACACGGACACAGCGATCCTGTGCTGGGATAACGGGAACACAGCAATCCTGTGCTGGGATAACACGGACACAGCGATCCTGTGCTGGGATAACGGGAACACAGCAATCCTGTGCTGGGATAATGGGAACACAGCAATCCTGTGCTGGGATAACACGGACACACCAATCCCACACCGAGCAACTCCGGGAGGCCGGATAACGGGGACCGTGGCCGTGCTGTGCCGGGATAACGGGAACAACATCACCCTAAACTGCCCAGCTCCGAGAGGCTGGAATGGGACACGGTTATCCCACGCCAGGAGAACGGGACACAGCCATCCTACACCAGGAGAACGGGAACACGGCCGCCCTACACGGCCGACTCTGCGCTCAGCATCCCTTTTCCCGGACCCTGAGGTTTGGAGTCGCAGCTTTTGCCCCGTGTTGGGGCGGGTTTGGCAGAGCCCGGCACGCCGGGCGGGGGGACACGGGGGGGCTCCTGCCGGCCCTGCCTGCAGACCAGGGTCCTGCTGCCGCATCCGGGGCCGTTCCCGCGTTCCCGCGGAACAACAAGGAGCCAAAGGCGCTTCTTTTCCTCTTCGCCTGGAGGAGGAGGAGGAGGAGGAGGAGGCAAGTTTTCCTCTCTCTCAGTCGCCTGTTAAACCCACCGGGATTCGCCTCCGGAGCGGGATCCACCCCCCGCGCTCCGGAGACCCCGCTGGCCCTTCCCGGCTCCGTCCTGCCATTCCCGGCGCCGGCGAGGCCTCGAGCGATCCCGAGCCCGACCCGGAGCCCGACCCGGAGCCCGACCCCTCCGCGCGCTCCGTGGCCACTCCGGAGCTCGGGGCTGTGCTCCGCCACTTCCCGAGGGAAAGGAGGGAAAAAGAGAGGCTGGGGGGGGCTAACGGGAGGGTTTGTCACGGGAATGGGACGCACGCCCCGATCCCGGGGGGCTCCGGCACTCCTGGAGCTGCCCCAGCTCTGGAAATGGGGGGCAATTCCCCTCCGGGTGGGTTGGGAGCCGTCCAGGTCGGACCCGATCCCAGCAGGAATCTTCCTGCCCTCCCTGGAGGAGGGAATGTGGTGTCGTCCCCCCCAAAGGCCTCGCTGGGGAGGTGGGTGGGATTTGGGCAGCTCCAGGTCTGGCGTTTCGGTTGGTTTAATCCCCGTTTCCGGGCTGCGATCCCGGCACGGGCGCCCGGAATGACGGCGGGCACCGACTGCCAGGGACAGAAACGCCCCCAAAATCCCCCCCTCCCTTAAAACCACCTGCAGAGGAAAGAGATCCAGGCCCGTGGGACCAGCAGGCAGCGCGTGGAAGGCGCCTCGGGGGGCACGACGAGGGCGCTCGGGCCGCGGTGCCGGCGCTCGCCCCCCACTCACCTTGAGGTATTTCTCCAGCATCTTGACGATGTGTTTGTTGTTCAGGACGCTCTTGGCCACGTGTAAACTGGTTTTCTTGAACTGCTCCGCTGCCATCTGCGGGGGGACAGCCACGGGGTGAGTCCGGAGGGGAGGATTCCAAAGGGATCGGGAGTTTGGGTTCCCTCCAAAGGGATCGGGAGTTTGGGTTCCCTCCAAAGGGATCGGGAGTTTGGGTTCCCTCCCCGGGGCTCAGGGGACCTGCTCTGCCGTCCCACAAAACGGGGGTGGCTCCTTGTCTCTGGGACAAACCCTGGATGGGCTGAACGTCCCCCGGATATCCCGGGATCGAGGCCGGGATAACGCGAAGCCGCCCCGAGGGCCGTTCCCGTGTCCTCACCCACAGCGTCCCGGCCCATTCCCCCCTCGCTCCCCTCCTGTCCAGCAGCTCCCCAAACACCCTCCAGGCCGGCTCTCATTTGCATTTTTGCATAGTTAAGGAGGAGAACCGACCTTGTTTTATCTCCCCCACCAATAAAAACTCCCGTTCCCCTTTTCCCACCCCCTTTCCCTGCCCCTCTTCCCCCTTTTCCCACCCCTTTGTGTTCCAGGCCCTGCCCAGCCCCTCCCGTGGCTCTGGCTCAGCAGGGATGGTTCCCACGGGGACGGTGGAGCCATAACCCCCCCTCACCACCCCCCGGCATTCCCGGCGCTCCGGAGGCTCCGGAGGCTCACCCGGCGGTTCCGGTTGTGGTCGGCGGATCGAAGGTGCCTCTGGAGAAGGTGGTTCTGGGCCGGGATCAACATGTCACAGGCCATGCAGTGAGCGGCCTCGATCCTCTTGAAGAAATGCTCCTGGCCGATCCCTGCTCCCCAAATCCCCCGGGAAAACCACACGGGTCGGGTCGGTGGATCCGAGCGGGATCTTTCCAACCCCACCCCCCTCCCCCCGGCGCCCACATTCCCTCCCGGAGAGCAAATCCCACTCTGGAACAATCCAGGAGCGGGAGGAGACGTGGGAAAACAGCCCCTCCCCCCTCCCCCAAAGGCTGTTTTCCTGCCCTGTTTTTCCCAAAATTCTGTTAAATGAAGGTGGGAGGGACAAGAGGAGCCTCTCCCAGGGCTGGGGTGGCTCCTCCTCCCTATTTGAGCTCGGCTTTAATTCCTGAGGGATTCGGTGGCTTAACCAAACTCAGCTCATCCCTCCCGGTGCAAAGGTGGGAATGCCAGCCTGGAAATCCCAAATATCAAGGTCTGGGAATCCCAAATAACAAGGCCTGGGAATCCCAAATATCAAGGCCTGGAAATCCCAAATATCAAGGCCTGGGAATCCCAAATACTAGGCATGAAAAATCCCAAACATTGGGCCTGGAAATCCAAGATACTAAGCCTGGAAAATCCCAAATAGAGCTTGAAAAATTCTGAACATCAAGGCTGGAAATATACAAAATATTAAGCCAGGAAATCCCAAATCAAGCCTGGAAATCCGAAATACTAAGCCTGGAAAATCCCAAACATTGGGCCTGGAAATCCAAGACATTAAGCCTGAAAAATCCCAAACACAGGCCCGAAACTGCATGACATAAAACCTGGAAAATCCCAAACATTAGGCCTGGAAATCCAAGATATGATGTTGCCCAACCTGCAGCGAGGATGAGCAGGATCCTTCCCGTTCCTCCTTCCCATTCCCACCTCCTCCTTCCCATTCCCGTTCCTCCTTCCCAGTCCCTCTTCCTCCTTCCCATTCCCACTTCCTCCTTCCCATTCCCACTTCCTCCTTCCCATTCCCCTTCCATCTTCCCATTCCCTCTTCCTCCTTCCTATTCCCCTTCCCACTCTCCCTTCCTCCTTCCCATTTCTCTTCCTATTCCCCTTCCTTCCTTCCATTCCTCCTTCCTCCCTCCCATTCCCTCTTCTTCCTTCCCATTTCTCTTCCCATTCCCTCTTCTTTCTTTCCATTCCCCTTCCCATTCCCTCTCCCCTCTTCCAATTCTCCTTCCCATTCCCCTTTCCTCCTTCCCATTCCATCTTTTCTTCTACTCATTCCCCTTCCCACTCCCCCTTCCTCCTTCCCACTCCCTCTTCCTCCTTCCCATTCCCCCTCCAGCTGCCAAATGCTCCGTTCCCGTGCCGGCTCCGCTCCCTGGGATCGGGATCCGTGGGTTTTCCCGCTCGTTCCCGAGGATTCCCGTGGGTTTTCCCGCTGGTTCCCGAGGATTCCCGTGGGAAAAGCCCTCACCCTTGAAGGGGTCCGGTTTCTGTTTGCTGCCCTCCTTCTCCGTCAGCTCCTGCCGCCGCTTCTCGATCTTCTTGTTCCTGTTGACGATGTATTCCTGCGGGAACGGGGAGATCCCAACGGGAAGGAGGGGCTTGGGAATCCCCCACGCAGGGAATGGGAGGGTTCCCGCTCCTGCCTCCTGTCGGGGCCGCCGGAGCAAGAGGGGGGATGATCCCAACCCGGGGAAAACGGGAGCCTGTGCCCGGGGCAGCAGCACATTCCTTGGGGAACGACCCCAAATCCTTCAGGAATGCCCCCAAATCCTTGGGGAATGACCCCAAAATCCCTGAGGGATGTTCCCAAATCCTTGAGGAATGACCCCAAATCCTTCAGGAATGCCCCCAAATCCTTAGGGAGTGACCCCAAATCATTGGGGAATGCCCCCAAATCCTTAGGGAATGACCCCAAATCCTTGGGGAATGCTCCCAAATCCTTAGGGAATGTCCCGAAATCCTTCAGGAATGCCCCAAAATCCTTAGGGAGTGACCCCAAATCCTTAGGGAATGCCGTCAAATCCTTGGGGAATGTCCCCAAATCCTTAGGGAATGACCCCAAATCCTTGGGGAATGCCCCCAAATCCTTGGGGAATGACCCCAAATCCTTGGGGAGTGTCCTCAAGTCCTTCAGGAATCCCCCTAAATCCTTGGGAAACGCTCCCAAATCCTCGGGGAATGTCCTCAAATCCTCCAAAAATGCCCCCAAATTCTAAAAAAAAATCCCGAAAGTGATGAAAACCAGCCCCAAATCTTTCAAAAATGCCCCCCAAATCCCTGAAAAATCCTCCCCATTCCTTGAAAAATCCCAGTCCTTGAGAAATTCCCCCCAAATCCCCGGAAAATGTCCCTCAAAACCACGTGGTGAAGGAGCTGGGCCGGAGGGGGATGAATTTGTGGTCCCTTCCAGCCTCCAGATAAACCTGAATATCCCAAATTTAACCTGGAAATCCCAAATCCAGCCTGGCAATCCAAAACCCAAGCCTGAAATTCCCAACTATTAAAGTCTGGGAACCCCAGTTATTAAAAGTCTGGAGAAATTCCAAACACAGCCCCTAAAAAAATTCCAAAACCTTAAGCCTGGAAATCCAAAGGAAGCCTGGAAATCCTAAATATGGAGCCTGAGAACTCCAAATGAAGGTTGGGAATCCCAAATTAAGGCTGGGAATCCCCAACTGAAGGCTGGAATTCCCCAAAAACCGGCTGAAAATCCCAACTTAAGGTCGAAATTCCCAAATGGATGTTGGAATTCCCAATTTAAGGCTGGAAATCCCAAATGAAGGCTGGAATTCCCAAATGAAGGCTGGAATTCCCAAATGAAGGCTGGAAATCCCAAATTAAGGCTGGAAATCCCAAATGAAAGTTGGAATTCCCAATTTAAGGCTGGAAATCCCAAATAAAGGCTGGAAATCCCAAATGAAAGTTGGAATTCCCAACTGAAGGCTGGAAATCCCAAATGAAGACTAAAAATCCCCCCGAAAAAGGCTGGGATTCTCCCAAAAAGGCCGGAATTCCCCCGGAAAGGTGGGAATTGCCCCCAAAAAGGCCAGAATTCCCCTGGAAAAGCGGGAATTGCCGCCCACCTGCAGGAACTCGACGGTCTTGTCGGGCAGTTTGGTGCCGATGTAGCGAAGGGTCTCCCTGTGGAACTTGCTCTGCAGGTGCCTCTGGATCTCCTCCTCCTCGAAGCTCCGGAACTTGCACACGGAGCAGGCGAACTGGATCCTGGGAAGGGCGGGAATGAGCAACGGGATAACTCTGCTGGAGTTTCCCCTCCCCCCAGGGGGGGTTTTCCCACCGTCCCACAGGATTTTGGTCTTCCCTGGGGGTTTTTCCGAGCTCTGGAGAGCCCACCTGGGTTAAACAGCACCTGTTGGTCCCTAAAATCCGTGTTTTATGGGATTGGGACACCAGAACGGGCACCTGGATGAGCTCACAGAATCCTCCTTGAAGATCCTCCTTGGGAATGCTCCGGGATACAGGAACGCTGGTCTTTATTCCACCTTGAATTCCCTCCTGGGATCATTTCCCAGCCCTCCTGATCCGTGTCTTAACCCCTCCCTGGTGTCTCCTCATCTCAAACCCCACAAAAAAACCCGGGACAACCCTCCCGAAATCCCGACAAAGGCGCCATCCCGGGGGATTTCATTCCCGGGAATGCGGCCCTGGAGGGGCCTGGCTCGTCCCTGGCTCACCTGTCCATGGCCCGGTCCCTCATCCGGTCCCTTCTCCGCTGCTTCTCCCTCTTCTTCTTCACCTCCTCGTCGTCGTCGTCGCCGCCGTCTCCGGAGGCTGCGGAACAGCGGGAATGACTCCCGGGATTTCGGGAGCCCAAACCCCCCTGGATTTGGGAGGGGAGGGAATCTCTTCGCTGACTCCCGGTGGGCTCTGGGATCTCCCCCGAGTTCTGAGCTCTTCCCAAGATTTCCAGGGGATCCCAAACCAGGGCAGGGGGAGTGGGAAGAGCCCTGGATTTTTCCAGACTCCTCCGTCTGCTTTCCTTGAGGGAATTTGCCGCTTTCTGCCCAGATTCCTGTTTTTCCCTGCAGCTGGAGGGGTTCTGCTTCCCTGGAATGACTTGGGATCTGCGCCTTGTGTGGCCTTCCCGAGAATTCCTGGATAATTCCTTCATAAACCCCCCATAATTCCTTGATAAACCCCAACAATTCCTTATAAAACCCTAATAATAAACCACTAATAATTCCTTGATAAACCCCAATAATTCCCTATAAAACCCTAATAATAAACCTCTAATAATTCCTTGATAAAGCCCTAATAACTCCTTACAAACCCCTAACAATTCCACGATAAACCCCTGATAATTCCCTGATAATTCCTGGCAAAGACCAAAACTCTGCCTTGTTCTGGGGCCAGAAAGCTCCGAGCTGGGAGGGGGACGATTCCCCTGCCCCGTTCCCAGGGAAAGCCGCCTTTCCCTGGATTAATTCCTCGGAATTAACGTGAATTAATTAACACCCCCCCACACACACCCAGGAGAAACCTCGTGCTTTGGGCACTTCCCAGTTATCCAGGAGTGGCAATTCCAGGGGCCAGGATGGGCGATGGGAGCCCCAAACGCAGCACGGGGCGGATCCCGACGGGAAGCGGCCGGAGCCGGAGCGGGATCGCCCCGGGAAGGGGGGGACACCCCACCTGCCCCTCCCAGTGCCCCCCATTCCGGTTCTCCTGGAAAAGAGGAGCACAGAGAGACATTGGAGTCATTTAGGTGGGAATTCACAGTTGGGATTTGATGTCCCTCCCTTTTTACGGGTGTTGATAAAACGGGGGCTTTCCACGGATTTCCACGGAATTTAGTAAGGTTGGAAAAGACCTTCAGGATCATCAGGCCCAACCCTGCAGCACTTCCCTGAGCCACAGGGGCCCCATCCCGATGTTCTTGGGGCACTTGCAGGGATGTGATTCCACCCCTTCCAACCCTTTCCATGCAGGAATTTTCCCCAGTATCCAATGTGAGCCTCCCCCAGCCCCCCAGTGCCCTGGACCTGCAGACCCCAAACCTCACCCCAGGATCCAAATCCCGCCTGGAAACCCCTCCCAAATTGGGATTCAGCCCTAACGAGCCACATCCAGGTGCAGGATCCCAATTTTCCAAGAGCTTTCCAGACCCCCCTCAGTGCAGCACATCCCGGAGATTCCCTCTGGGAATGACCAGGAGCAAATACTTGCACTGTATGTGGGCTCAAAACACTGTCTGGGTGATTTTAGACATCCCAACCCCCAGAGCAGCTGGAAGATTCCCACAATTCCCACGGAGAGGGATGGATAAAGTTACTTACACCTTTGTCAGCTTCATCCCCGGATTTTTCCTCTCCTTCTCCCTCGTCTGCTGCAGGAAAGACAAACAACTCAGCTCTGGGGAGAAGCAACTCCGGAACGGGATAAAACCCTGGGAGAGCTGGGAAAAGCTGCCCAAATCCAGGGAAAAGGCTCTTCCTGGGATGGCTTTGGGGCCGTACCGTTGTCGGAGTCGTCGCCCTCGCTGTCGGTCCGGGGCTGTTTGGCCTCGGGATCGTCCCCGCTCTGGGATTGCTTCCGCTTCCGACCCCCCTCCCCGTCGGAGCGGCCCCCGGAGCGGCTCCGGAAGCCTCTTCTCTTGGGCTAAAACCAGGGAGAAATCCTGGGATCAGTCAACTGCAGGCACTAAAAATCCAGCTGTTCCCGTCCAGCCTCGACAGCTCCCACGTAAGGAGAAACTCTGGGATCCTGCAGGGTTAGTGGTGGATTTTATGGATGGGTTTGAGTGTCCCTGGAGAGAGAATTTGGGATGGGATAAGCGGATTTGGGATGGGATGGGCACTCCCAGGCTGTTTCGTGCTCCTGGAGAGCAGATTTGGGATGGGGTGAGTGGATTTGGGAATCTGGGATGGGGTGAGCACTCCCAGACTGTTTGGTGCCCCTGGAGAGCAGATTTGGGAATCTGGGATGGGGTGAGCACTCCCAGGCTGTTTGGTGCCCCTGAACAGCAGATTTGGGAATCTGGGATGAGGTGAGCACTCCCAGGCTGTTCCCAGGGTACAAACCACTCCAGGATGTCCCGCTCTGCCCAGGAAGACACGAACCATTCCACAGCAGAATCCCTACAGAGTAACCCCTCCCTCTCCCAGGGATTCCACCTCCAGCCCCCCCAGGACCCCTCCCCGGGCGGACTCACCGCGAGGGCTCCGCCGTGCCAGGGCGCCGCGCCCATCCTGTCGCGGCTGCGCTGCCGGCCCACGCCGTAGGGCACGTTCCCGTAGCGCCCCATTCCCATGCCCATCATGCCGTAGTCGTAGTCCCCGTAATCCCCATAATCCCCGTAATCTCCGTAATCTCCGTAGTCTCCGTAGTCTCCGTAATCTCCGTAGTCCCCGTAGTCTCCGTAGTCGCCGTAGTCGGGCGCCAGGGCTTGGGAGAAGAGGGAGGGCAGCCGGCCGGCCGCGGCGCCGCCCATGCCGCGCGCCCCCAGGTAGTTGAGCTCGTTCCAGCGGGCCGAGAGGCGCTCGGAGCTGGACGAGGGCAGGAAGGGCTCGGGCCGGCCGAAGCCGCCCAGGCGCCCGCGGCTCTGCCCGCGGCTCTGCCCGCGGCCCCGCAGGAGCCCGAAGCCGTTGCCGCGGCTCCGGGGCTGCTCCCGGCGTGCGTCGAAGTGGCCGCCGAAGGAGTCGCCGCGCTCGGCCGCGGCCTCGCCGTAGTCGGCGTAGCCGGAGCGGTAAAGGTCGCGCTCGCTCAGCGCCGAGCGCGGCTCGTACGAGTCGAACGACTCGAAGCGGAAGGAGCTGCGGGGGGAGAACACGGTCAGGGCCTGGAATCGCTTCCTTGCATCCCTTCCCAGCCCTTCCCATCCCCTACTAGTCCTTCCCAGCCCTTCCAGTCCCTTCCCACCCCCTCCCAGACCTTCCCATCCCCAACCAAGGGTTTTGGGCTGAAAAAACGGAATAGCAGGAATTTTCAAACCCTTGAGCACTGATTGTTTACTTGTACCCCGCAGCAGCCCCTCCTTGTTCTGGGGCAACGCCTCACGCCCGGTGCTCCTCCCCTATCCCATCAGTATCCCGGGAAAGGCTCACCCCTCGTGCTCCTCGGAGCCGTCCCCGGTGCCGGCGCTGCCCTCCTTGGACAACATGTCGAGGCGCTGGTTGATCTTGGCGATGATGGAGTCGGAGTTCTCGGGGCCGGCGCCGTCGGCGGCTCCGTAGGCGGCCACGGCGGCTCCGTCGGCGCCGATTCCCAGCTCGGAAGGCTTGGGGGGCTCCCAGGCGCTGGAAGCGGCGCCGTAGCCGTAGGAGGCGGCCGAGGGCGTGGCCGTGCTCTGGGGGGTGTAGTAATCGTAGCCTTCATAGCCTGGGGGGCACCCAAAATAGACTTAAAACAGCTTGGAATTGTTATTAACACATGGATTAAAAATGTGGTTTATGGTCTAAAACACCCTGGTGTTGAAATACTATAAAGGGCTCATAATGTTGTAAAGAATAAAAGTATTGGACATCATAATATACTGATAACAAAAGGTTATAAATGCTCTTTAACATTATAAAGACTGAAAGTATTTCATAACATAATTAAAGTTACTTTTTAATATTATAAAGACTAAAGCTAGTTGATGTCATAAAATATATTAAAGCGTTATAAATGCTTTTTATTATAAAGACTGAAGTCATTTGCTGTCATAAAATATATTGATTTTAAGATATTTCGTTAGCATAAAGCCCAAAATATTTAATAAAATACGTTAATAATAAAATATCAGACTTTTCATTATTAAAAAGATCGAAGAGGTGTTTTGGAGAAGAGCTGGAAAGGCTCCCAAATCCCGGGATTCTGCACACCCACCTTGCCAGCTCGTGGCGTTCGTGGCGTAGGAACCTGGGCAGGACAGAGAGAAAAGGGGGTTTCAGCTCCAGGAACACCCAAAAGGGAGGATAATTAAATAACAGGTTTGGGTGTTTGGGATGGGAAATAATTCCAGTGAGCACAGAAAAGCCCTTGGAATGCAGGAAAACAGCAGCAAAGTGAATGTGCTGGAAAAATGGTTCAGGAGCATCTCCTGCTTTCCTGCTGGTGGGAAGGGGAGGGAAAAGGGGAGGGAAAAGGGGGAAGAGGAAAAGGGGGAGAAGGAAAGGGAGAAGGAAAGGGAGGAGGAAAGG
>JAWWES010000487.1:0-10348 GCA_035583135.1 Lophotriccus pileatus | reverse complement strand
AAGAAAGAAAGAAAGAAAGAAAGAAAGAAAGAAAGAAAGAAAGAAAGAAAGAAAGAAAAAGAAAGAAAGAAAGAAAGTGTAACAATATTAAAATGCAACAAAAATTTTTACTTGGAAAAAAGACAAAAATATAAATAAACCTAGAAAACCTCCTTGTTGCTACCGGCATTTTTGTCGTAGCCTTCCAAAGTCTTCTGGCTTTTTTTGTTTGCTGGAGAACTGAGATCCTGTTTGTCTGACAGACTGCTGTGCATGCTCCAGGTGGAAGGTAACACATGGGGGGCAAGATAAAGTCTGAAACCTTCTACACCTCCTGGTGTAAATAATACACCTCCAGAAAGCACAAAGAGAGGTCCAAGGGTCTGCCACTATGAGGCAACGTTGCTCTCCATACAACATGGAAACAGTTGTTGAACATGCCATACACTCCTCATCTACACCACAGTGCTTTCTTTGAACATTAATATGCAATAACCCCATTCTCTCCATGTCCCTTGAGATTTTCCTCACGAAATCACAGAACAGCTGAGATTCAAGTGACTTCTGCTCATTTTCTATTCCAAGCTCTCCCCTTCAGGTAGAGTCAGCTACGGCAGATTACTTGCTACCGTGTCCTGCTGGGTTTTGAATATTTCCAAGGATGGAGGCTCCACAGCTTCTGTGGGCAACCCGGATTTGCCTCTCTCTCCATAAGAAAATGCATTTTCTTATGTTTAAATGTAATTTATGCTATTTGGTATTGTTTCTATTCCCTCTTGCCTATTCACAGGAGAAAGTCTGTCTTCATCTTCTTTTTACCTTCCCATCAAGTGGGTTATGCACATGTGTAAGATTCCCTCTGCACATTCTCCTCTCCAGGGTAACAATTCCCATCTCTCTGAGCTTTTCCTCTCACAATCGACATTTTAATCACTTCATCATCTTTGAGGGCCATCTCTGGTCCTGCTCCAGTACGTCCACATCTCTTTGCTCTGGAAAGCCCAGAGCTGGACACAGCATTCCAACTTTGGTTCCACCAGTGCTGAGCTGAGGGTCAGGATAACCTCCCTTTACCTGCTGGCAATGGTTTTCCTAAGGCAAACCATTGTGCAGTTGACTTTCTTTGCCACAAGGACACATTGCTGACTCATGGTCAGCTTGGTGTTTGCAGGGACTCCCAGTTCTTTACTGCAAAGCCAACACGATGGCACAGACCTTTGTGCGATGACATCTCTCCTTTTCTGCAGCAGTCTTTTCCTGCAGAAGAAGCAGGAAACATGTTAGGAATATTGTTAAGAATCTCAGTCAGCTACTAATCAGAGGAGAGGAGGGCTTCACAGAAGGATGTCTGTGTTGAAACTAACCAAGAGGTTAGTTTATCCTATTTCGTGCAAAAGAAAAATGCTATTTTTCCTGGGATCGTGTGCCAAGATAAAGGACATGCTGGGCAGACTTCCAGTGAGTGATGAGAGGTAAAGCGACAGGCATGGTGGCATGAGCAGTGTTAGTCACAGGCTGCCATAAACAGCCTTCTCTGTGGGGAGGGATGCTGGTAACTAAGTTCCCATGTGGCACAGCCAGTAAATTAGTTGTGTCAGTGGCCACCTGTCCTGTGCCATGTGTATGGTGGGTGTACCTGCTGCCTCCTCAGGACCCAGTAAGTAAGGTCTTACACAGCCTCACCCTGGCTGTTGGCTGATTCCATGGACTTCCATGGAGGGATGAATAAGGGACTTTACATACGCGGTGGTGGCTGATAAAGGGATGCTCTGCGTGCTGGTTCAGAACCTGTACAGCAACAAACCCTCGATGCTGTGTGTGCTGCTAAGCAAATTCAGTGAGCGAGGGTGAAAGCCTTGTCACCAAGGTCATCACAGGATCCTTCTGAAGATGCCTTCACTAGAAAAATTCACTCTGCCAACTTTTAGGGATGCACATTCCTGTCACAACCTGTGAATGGGCAAAGCAGCACAATAAGCAACAACGTATGACCTTCAGAATGGCACAGGGCTGCTGCAGAAAGGTGACAGGTGGGCTGTGAGCTCCTGTCTGAAGGAGCTCGACCAGTCAGACTGGGAGAAGAACACGGTCCTAGAGGACAACTGAGAGGGCAACCATCATTGACAGCTACGGCACCAATGGCAGGTAACTGAACAATCACTGGCACTCACTCTGAGCAAGACAAACATGAAACAATCAGCATGCTCCTTGCTACTGACAAAAGAACAGCAGCATGGATGCGAACAAAATCTTGAGTTCTGCGTGGGATGTTGTGATTGGATGAGAGGCTTTGGTTTGTGAGCTGACCTGGACTTCATATCCCTTTGTAAATGTTCAAATGTCCAAGAGTCTGTTAGTTTAGGGACAGCTTCACAATGAAATGCCCGGCAGAGAAAAGGGCAGCAGAGCCTTAGCTGACCTCTTTCTTGGGACAAGCATTGTCAAAAAGGACATGTGGATAAACACATCCTTTTGTGTTTGTGCTGCATTACACAGTTGTGCTGGACAGGGCAATCCATTATCTTTTATCCCAGAAAGTGTTTCAACTGCAGGAATTTTTGCTTACTCTCACTGGACTCCATGACAGATCTAAAGTCGCCAAGTTGACCAGGCAGTACCTCTTATATTCTTACAGTTCTGTGCTGGTGGCTGATCATGATCAAGATTTTTACTTACTTGTGGAATGATTTTTTTTTTTTTGCTTCTATGACTTGCTTTACATTAATCACTAATAAAAATAAAAAATAGAAATGCTAACAAAATCAATAACCTGGGTTGTGTACTAACATGCTTCTCGAGGAGTGGACTGCCCTGGTTCAACTGTAACACAAAAAATTCCTTTCATTAATGAATATATTCAACTCAGAAGTATTGAACACCACGACAGCAGCATTAATGCTGTGAATTGGCTGTTACAGAACTGTACTGACTCACTGGACATCTTTGTAGCTACTAAGTTACAGGCTGTCTATGATGATACAAATATGATTCAGGTAGATGGTGCACAAATGCCAAGGTGGATCACCTGTGGTGAGCTGAAGCACACCACTAGACAATTTGATTGTCAAGGAAAAAGATTCAAGGCATATTCGACAGTTCGAAGTGACAGGATAGAAGATTAATCCTTTGACTTGGTTAATCCTTTGACTTCTGAGCTGTCAATGGATGATGGCTGTGAGTGTTAAAGCCTCTTTGAGCAGAAACAAGGCAGTCCCAAGTGGAAAAGGCAGAACGGGCAGCAGTTGCATCAATAGCCTGCAGTCTAGAAAGCACTCCCAGTTGTGTGATTAAGGATTCACCATACACAGACATATGCACCCATTTGACCTGTCTTCCACCAGCATGATAGCACCATTTTCAGATAAGTGGGACTCACAACAGTGGTGACCAATTTACATACTGCTCCTGTGAGAGAAAAGGTCATTCTCTTTACAATATATTTGCAGTGATGAGCTCCCTAAGTGAGACAAGGTCTAAAGATCTTTCCCCAAAAGCACTGTTGCTGCATGGCAAGGGTTGTAGCAGACTGGCCTAGACTACACACTGCGCCATGTAAAGTACTAGTGGTATGTAAATGCACTAGTCCAGACTGAGCTCTTCATGGTTTCTATTGCATTAGCAGCTTCAGCTAAACAGGACTAGTAAGGACTGTATTAGGTAGAAAGCTATGGATGATTGAGAGGCTTTCCTCTTGCGTGGACAACTAAAAGGGTTAAGAAGTCCACCTCTACTCTCCTAAGGCATAGTTTGTTCTAGACAATTTCAGAGGCATTTTGTGTATTGACTGGATTTCTATTTTAAAATCACATGGCATTTAGAGAGGTCAAAGTAGTTTCTTTTATTGTCTGTCCATTCTTTTATTTCAAAGGAATTATGTGACTGCTTTCTGCTTTCTATTGTATATTATGACTGTCTTGCAGACCATGAATGTTTCTTCAGCTGGTTTGTTCAGCTGATGTGCCATGAAGTTGCTTGTGGAAGACCTGTAAGAATGGTCTCTGTATATACAAAAGGCACATTTTGAACCTAGCATCTAGTGCTGTGACCTGTGGAAAAGAACAACTCCCCTTAAACTACCCTTCAAAATTCTGGTACTGAGTTCAAATCCTTTTCTGGTAGCATCTGACTGGGATCAAAATATCCTGATTTAAAATTTAAAAAGAAACAGAATTCTTGTCTTATCTTCTCAATCCCTCTTTCCCCAACACACTTTTCTTTAGCTCTGTAATTCTTTTCTATGCATATGCTCTGAATATTACTTTTGAAATTAAGTTATATTCCCATAATATGCTTACTGAGGGCTTTTGCTGCACTGATGTGAGGCACAGACTGTGACTGTGTCAGAGTTCCTTGAGCTGGATTGCTCTAGCTATGCTTTGTGAAACTCTGTGTCTGTGGTCTTTTACAATGCAGCAACTGACACCAGACAGTTTCATACAACTTTTTGCAGAAAAATCGACTTCAATATTATTAAATGTAGCAACTAAGATTTGAAGAATGAGCTCTTTGTACTCATTCTCAAGTTCCCTGGTAGCAGAATTTTCTCCATTCCTCAAAAAGAGCTATGGATTCTGGTAGGAATCAAAACCAGCTGTATTGGTGGTCCAGCCAACAGCAGGAAAAAAGTTGCAATAAGTTCAGTGTGGGCATTCTATAGCAAGTAATCCTGCATATGCTGATCTTACCAAAATTTGTGAGTTCACAGATTGGTGATGCTGAGAGTGATCTGGCCTGCCAGTACTCACAGCAGAGGAATAATAAGGAAAATAACACAAAATTCCTTACAGACATTATGCAAGACTGAATTCCTCAACTTTTATTTTTTATTCTATTTTCATAAGTTATGCTACACTATTTACTGCCATAACCAAATCATACTTAGTAGTCAAGTTCCACTGAACAGCTTTTATCATTATTTACTTCAGATATTTCAATATGTTCCTTCCTTTTCTGCAAGGTTTCCCATGCTATGAATAATGACTCTCCTTTTTTTGGAGATTTTAGGGTAAAATCCTTTAATTCAGACTTTTTTTTGTTCGTTTCAAAGAATGGACTTATTCCAAGGAAAAGTCCATGTCTGAAATTGAGCTCCATCCATCACTTTATTGGGTAAACACAGCATGGGGCGTGTCACAAAATAACACAGCATATATTGCAAGGAGTTCGTCAAGTCTGCCCCACGTACAGCTGAGAAGCTGTGCTGATACCTTCACAGGTGAACCTGATAAGGTAAGCATTTCTTTCAATCATGATTTAAGTTCTAACCTGCAATTTAGAAAACATTTTAAGTCTTTCACAAAACTTATAATCAGATTGATGTAACCTCATGTCTATGGCCTTCAATATCAGCTGAAGAAACAAATTATTAAAGGATGCTTTCTGCAGAAACCTTACCTACCTTCACATGTGTCTCTGTATTATCTTACTCTTTTACACTCTGCCATGCATAAAGTCAAAGTATTTGTCTGTATGTACTTTAGTTTTGTTTACTAACTTTTCCACACTGAAATGCTGCTGACATGTTACAACAGACTTTCCTCCTCCTTCCTCTATTACTTTAATTTTTCATTTAGAATCACAGGACAAAACTGAATCTGTTCAAATTCCAGGGGTTATGGAAGATATTCTTTGAATGAAATTAAGGAATGCAGCATATTCAGGTGACCTCAGCACACTGCAGCTCTGAGTTATCTTTAATAGTTACATTTTCAAAGTTTAACAACAAAAAGATTTGCTTTGTGAATCTCTTTCTTCACCAAGAACATAAATGGAGCTTAAAGTCTAAAATATAATAGTAAGAAGAATAAGTGAATTATAAAAAAATCTACCCTATATCACCTATATAAGCAGTTCCATTTGGAGAGAGAATGATCGTCCATTCTAGCAGGGGGGCAGTTAAATGCATTGTTTTTCAAATTATCCCACATTAGAGATGACTGTCACATGAATGTGTTGATTCCATAGGGATTGTGATACATATGGCAGAATACCCTGGATTTTGTTTTCTAGCAGCCACAGGAAGAAACAAACTGCTTGAAGATCCTCAGGAGCTCATAAATTATAAGTGGTATAAACATTATACTGTTGCATTAGACTTTACAGTATTGTATTTTCTATAGTGTGTTGTCTTTACTAAGAAATCCTTCCTTTTGGGGCTAGATGAAATGCTAGGTGCTGAAACTACAGGGAAGATTTTACCAGAATATTAGAGAAAGGGCAGAAAAAATATTTCAGTATTGGATATGCGAAGATCTTTGTAAACTAAATACGAGGCTAAAAAAGCACTGTTTTACGAAAAGATGGATTTTATTTAAAAAGTGCCAATAAAAATTAAAGAGCACTTTTTTAAAACGGACTGAGATATTATTGAGGCAATGATTAATGGAATGTATTAGTCATAGATGTTTGTCATAAACTGGATTAATTTATTAAATCATTTGTAGTCTTCATTAATGTGCCTTCATCATTTTACTTAAAAAAAAAGAAGGTATACTGTTGTTAACATTTGAAACTTCTGATAAAGTAGGTGGTGTAAGAACCTAGCTTCTATTTACACTGGGCTGAAATGACAATGAATCTAGTAAAACTTATGCTGTTGCTTCAGCACACTGTGGAAGTAACTGTAGTTTGGATAATAGGGAACTGCTCCCTGTTTTAAGATCACTAGTCTTAAAAGTGATGTTTAAAACTATAGTGAAGAACTTGGAGTCTCAAAAAAATTAAGATTTTGAGAACAAATCTATGGGTGGTTTTCTTCCTTAAGCAGTGAGAATGACTGTCAAGAAGCTTCCTTCAAGGTAGCTGATACTCTTTGCAAGATTTTTAACAATATGGTACACGTGTACAGAGAAAGACAAGTTAAGTTTCAAATACAGGAATGACCAGCCTATGCATAGCTGGCAGATGTCCAGCATTTTGACTGCTCATGAATCCAAAAGCATGTCTGCCTTTTAAATCCACACCACTGGATTCTGTTTGCTGAAAAACCCTCTGTGCACAAAGTTCAGGGGTTCAGGTGTACAGACTTTATTGCATTACAATTAACATATTCCATCATAATAAGTCAGACTCTTTTTGTTTTCTTCAAACAATCCAGGTTTCACAATGGGCTCCATCAGTGCAGCAAATGCAGAATTTTGTTTTGATGTATTCAAAGAGCTGACAGTTCACCATGCCAACGACAACATCATCTTTTCCTCCCTGAGTTTGATTTCAACCCTGTCCATGGTGTATCTGGGAGCAAGAGGTAACACTCAGTCTCAGATGGAGAAGGTAAGTTACTTACCTGGGTGTAAAGCAACCTCTACTTGTGCTAGTTGTTCCTTCTAAGTAACATCATTGAAAAATATTATCCAGTGACAAGGTTCTCATCTATTTTAATGCACTTTTATGTTAAGAAGCCAAAGTCACAAAGTGGAGAACTGAATCAAGAGTTATATAGAGAAAACAATTAAAAAGATGTATATTTTCACCATAACAAGCAGTTGGCTTTAACAAAAAAAAATAAATCTGAAGCACAACAGCAAAACATATTGCCAGTCAGTAAATTTTACTATATGATTTTTTTTTCTAATTCTCACAACTTTCAGATAATGTAATCAGATTGTTTTAATATATAAAAATTATATATCTCAAGAAGAGAGGAAGACAAAATATTATTAGCAGTACAAAATTTGTAACTCAATTAATTTGTTGATATTAACTATAAAAAAATATCATCTAAGCAATGAGTGGTTTTTTCAGTTTCCAAGAAGGCCACAGAGGGCATAGACCAGTTGCAAGCTCACTTGTAAATTTTTAGTTAATCTGTATTCTCAATTAGCACCGTTTTTTTCTGAGCCAACAATTTTACCTCGAGCATCCTGTGTGAATCTCAGTCACATTATTTTTGGTCATGCTTGTAATTTCTACTACTCGTATTTTCTCTTACAGGTTCTTCACTTTGATAATGTTACAGGAGATAGAGACACTACTGACTCCCAGGTAAAGAAATAATTTAATCTTTCTATCTTATTTTTTCTTTAGAAGAAAACTAGAACTGTTCTGCCTCTCCTCCTGGCAGTTTCGGATCCTGACAAAAACTCTGGTAATGGCCTCAAACCAAGGGGATATTTTGAGAGAGGGAAGAAGGGTGTTATTCACCTGTTTTTTAACAGAGGAGGACAGCAGGTTGCTCATCAATCATCAGAACAAGTGATGGCATGGGGCAGAATACCTTGGGCACCAGAGTGCTTTACTGGGCAAGTGCTGCTGGAGGATGGCACGTGAAAGCCGTGGAGCCAGGGTACAGCAGTTAGATTTGCAACTGAGAGACTCCAAAGCAAGGCAGGAAGATGCTGGGCAGAGAAGAGCCCAGAAGTCTCAGTGACAGGAACACAATGGCATCTTATAAAAAGCACATTTCAGGGGACTTGTCTTGACAAGGATGAACTTGCCAGTTCAGTGCACTGTCACCACAGCACCAGCTGAACCAAAGGTGGCAGCCCTATGTTTGTGGGGGAGGACTTTCCTGTAGCATGACTCTTAACTGATAGGGATGGTATTTTAGGATCTTACTTCCTTATGCAATCTGTCTTCTTATTTTCATGTCATCACCTCAGTGTGGCCCTTCTGAACAAATCCACAGTACATTGAAGGATCTTCTCTCAGACATCACCAGGCAAAATGCTACATACTCACTCAGGATTGCTGACAGAATCTATATTGACAAAACATACCCTGTTCTTCAGGTGAGTTACATTGTGAACTGACTTCCATGAGATTTCCTGTAAAAGCCCCTGTGACTCTACCCTAGAGATGCACCACCAACAATAGCCTGCTGTCTGTCAATGAAGAGGTGGTTGTGAGCCATGAAAGGAACTGGTACAGAAGGAGTTTGGACTTTTCTGTGGCTTTTAGGTGGCTGTTAGGTGGTGGTCAGGCAAAGGTATAATGGCATAAAATAAGCCCATGTTACAAGTCACGGAGACTGGTCAAGATTGTTGTTTGTTTGCTAGAAAAAGGGCTTTTAATGGGAAATGTAACTTTTAAGGGGAATGAAATACATTTTATGACTTGAAATAATGAAGACTAAAATTGTCAAATTTGGATTTTTTTGGAAGCCAAATATCAAATCTTCCCAGTGAAAGGAAGCTTTGTTTTTGAAATTTAAATATACAAGTATTCAAAATAAAAAGTAGACAACAAGCGAAGGAGACAAACATTGTCTGTCCTTGAAAATGTTTGTTAAACTGAGACTGGTTTGGTAAAATAAAGAAATTATTTCAAAATTGTAACTTAAGGCCCTATCTCATCAAAAAGAGCCAGACCTATATATGTGGAGCAGTCTTTGTTGTATAGCTTTAAGATTTCAGTTACAGGAAGACAGCTGTTGACTGTTCAATGTCTGATGTGTTCAATGACTAACATGTTCAAACACAGGAGTAAACATTCAATGTCCTTTTAACCATTCTGCTTTATGTCACAGTCTTGCTTTACACATCCATATAATTCCAAGTTCTCATGAGTCTGACAACTGCAGTCTTTCTGCTTATAGGAATACTTGAAGTGTGCAAAGCAATTCTACAAAGCAGAGCTGGAAGAAGTTAACTTCAAAACAGCTGCAGAGGAAGCAAGACAGCTCATTAACTCCTGGGTAGAGAAAGAGACAAATGGTAAGGACTGACAAATGGGTAGCAGGTATTTTCTTTCACCTACCATAAACTGTACCTTTGTCTTCTGCTCCTCATAATGTCTGCTCTTGGGTCAAGCAAGGGCAGATTGCTTATTGCTATGAAAACAAAACCCCACAAAGCAGGACCCCTCACCCTCATCCCTACATTGCAGAGATTGGTGCATACCAGGGAAGGTGTATCTTACCACTCCCTGCCCTGTCTCTTTATTAAAGGACGGATTCAGGATTTGATTGTGCCAGACTCTGTTGATCTCGATACTGCGCTGGTCTTTGTGAATGCCATTTACTTCAAAGGGATATGGAAGACCGCGTTTAGAGAAGACGACACTCAGGAAGTGCCCTTCAATGTGACAGAGGTAGGAGGCCACAGTCGCAGCTTCTGGCCAGGACAGCTGTTGGCTCACACATACTGCAGTCTGGGTGTTACAAATACAACCTATTGCTGTCACAGGTTGGGTGATTTAGTTGGGTGCCTGGCCTAAAGCCAAGTGCTTGGCCTAAAGCCAAGTGGTGTTTGCAAGAGCTGTGTCTTACCAGGATTCCAGGGCACACAAGTAGGCAAGAGAGGTAAATGGAGACAACATCTCTTCTTCAAAGACAACATACTTGAAGATCAAAATCTGTCCCTTTCAAAGGGCTTGTACATTTGACTGACCAAAGGAAAAAAAGTGCTCCCCAGTCACATCATCTCACATT
>JAWWES010000486.1:0-10376 GCA_035583135.1 Lophotriccus pileatus | reverse complement strand
GTGAGAGCTGGTCTTCCACAAGGTTCCAATGGTAGCTATATAATCTGACTCGCCCTCTTCCTCCTTCTCTCTTCTTGCTCCGTCTACTTCTCTTTCTTTGCTCCTTTCTTGATGCTTTGGGTGGCATTGAGCTGAAGAGGTTGAATTTTGACTTAAATGTTGTAGAGGAATTGCATTTTGACTTAAATGCTATGGATTAGTATGTGCTGGGCCAGTATTGTGGTAGAACACTTTGTGGTGACCTTTTGAACTTTTGCCAAGTTCCTTTCTTCTTTAAATTATCAATAAAAATACCTCTTGGGAACAAGTCTGTGGCTTATTCTCTTGATGCTATCTTGAGGTATTAAAGAATCCTATACACATACTCTAAAGTAAAACATCTGTCTTTGGGGGTTAAAACCAGTTTTCTCTGTATCGTTGTATTTATTGTAATCAATTGTAACTCTGACTTGTAATCTCTGGAGTTGGGTTCATTTCTCATACTGGTTTCCTTTAAAACCACCACAGAGTTGTAATGCAGTGTTCATACTCCCCTGCATATTGTTAAAAACTTTGACATATTCTTATGCTTGTTTTGATATGCTGGAAAAATATACTTATGTCTTCTTATTTCTCTTTCTAATGCATGTGTGTGCACATACACACACAGACACACCAACACTTGCCTTCCACAAGCCCAGGAAAAACAGAAACCAGTTTGCAAATAGTATAACCATTAGAAGAATGAGTATACTATTTCTATATAGAAACATAGAAAACAGTCTTTAAAATATTTGGGAACTTCAGTAAATGTACTTAGGCACAGACACTTAATAGATGTTAGGAACTTAAATACCTTTATTAACAACTGGTCTATTATGGTGTTATAAGTGTTCATTTTGTGAGTTGGAGTTTAAGCTTTCCAGACTTTTATAGTATGAGCTGGTAGTGTGAGGCTGACATGACACCTTATACTTTTTGTATTTTTAGACATATAGCTGGTCATTTGAACTATATATTTTACAGACTCTTTTGGAATTCACAACAAACACTTTTGTAGGCATAGATAGAAAGTTATATGGGATGGAACTGTAAAGGTTTAGCTTGGAATGCCTTCTGAGGAGAAAGTCTTGACTTTTATGGAGGTGAAGATAAATAAGGTAGAGTCTTAGTCCAGGCAAAAGCTGGACTCAATGACTTCTGTCTTAAACCTTTGTCTTCTTCAGACAAAGCCAAATATCCACCTTTAAATAATTTTTCTGAATTGTGTCCCTTGTGCTTTCAATTCCTACTCCTTCTGTCAATGGAAAAAAGCTATGTGATCTCACTTGCATCCGACCAGGTAAAATAAGTTTTAATAATTTAACCTACCAGTGAAAGAGTCTTGAGCTAATTCTGATCAATCTTCTAAAGCAGAACTCACTCATATGATATTTCAATTGGAATTTACAAAAGAGTAATTAGCAGGAAGTGGAAGTAAGGAAGTAGAACATCTTTTCTGACACAAACAGAGATAGAAGAAGACACATCTATGATTTCAGAAGTCCCCTTGATTGTACACAAATTAAGGTCAAGAGTAGCACTCCAGTAAATTTTCAGTGATGAAGCAGCATCCCAACAGCTTTATTTGATGAGTCAGGCTGTGCACAAATCGAAGAGAAACGTTAAACCTGTAGTGCTTCTAAGCTGGAAGCTACATGTTATTCATGCATAAATATCCCTTTGAATAAACCTTGCTATAGTTCACAATGAGTGAGAGTTAGATATTGGGTGTTTGTGCATGGCTAACAGTACTAGAAGCTTGAGTGCTTGTTGGCTGTAGATTAATTATTCAGAGTTGTTTAAAAGCCACATCCATCTCATTCAAGTCCAGTAGTGCTAATCATTGGTTTTAGTTGAAGCTGAGCACACAAACAACTTTTCCTTTTGTTACTTAAAAAAAAAAAAAAAGAAGAAAGACTCTTCAAATGGAAAACTTTTGCTTTAATGTCCCTAAGAGTAGTTTAATTAAAAGAACTTGTCAAAATATATGTTGCAAAAATTGAATTTTTTTGAGCTTCAGTTTTCAGCACTTTCTTCAGTGTTACAGAGTTGATGCATATCTTAACGGCCTTCCCTAGTACTTGGCGTGTGAAACTCCTAACAGATGGACAAAACAAATTTTTAAGAAGACACCTTTATTATAAACCATCATCAAAGAACACATATGTCCCGGGTTACACAAAATTTCTGGTATCCACCTTTTCTTTTTCTCTCCAAATATGCTTTTTTGGCTTTTTGGTGTTTTGCCTTCTTTAAAAAGACTGAACCACTAATGATTAATGACTCAAGCATTTGACCACCTGCAGTGATCACCCAGGTGCTGTAAGAGACTGGACTGTTGGTGCTGATGGCTCGATCAGCAGCTGCTTTGCTGACAATGCGCAGAGTGGCCACCCAGGCCAGGGGCTGAAGGTGTGCACATCTAACACCTCAAGCTACAAGCTGCGTGTTAAACAAGACAAGGAAAAAGGCAAACCCTGTGAGATGGGATAGTGTTTCTTTTTCCTTACACAGTTGACTCAGCTGTGATAACTCCCCAGAACATTCACACTCAGCCTGAAAGAATTCATTTCTTGTTGATGAGCCGTAATGGGCCATAATGGACTCAGCTGCACTGATTTAAGAGAGGTGGAACATCTAAGAAGGCATTAAAAACTCCCTAACTATCCCATGACTCACAGTATTACATCAGCCAGTGTAAAACTCCCCACCCCAAGGGAGGTACTAGAGGTGTTCGCACCTGAACCTGAGCATATTACTGAGTTTCAAGGCTTCCCTCCCTCACCTGGGTCTTCCTCCACCACCACCGTGACAGATCCGGACTGTGACCACCACTTTGACTGGACTGCGGCCACCACTTCAACCAATGAACACTGAAATTGCAACAACCAAATTGCTGGATCCAGTGGTGTCTTGTGGATCCTTCCAGTCACCTGGGGGCGTCTGCATCCCTGCTCTGACTTCCTGTACCAGCACTGCAGCTTCACTCCAGTGACATGCAAGCATCTGGCAGTATCGAATCCCAGACATCCAGCATTTTCTGCCAGCTCTGCTCTCCAACTGTTCCTGCCACGTTTCCTCGGCATAAGGGAAGCAAACCATGTGGAAGGACAGCCATCTTGGCTCTGTCCTTTGGCCACGTGTGTTTTTTCCAGGTGGGGGATGCAGCTGCCAACTGTATTTGGTCTGGTGGGTGGGGCTTGGGAAGTTTCTCCTCATCGGTTGCTCAATTTTATCAGTATTGTTATTAGCACTCTTCATGGTGAAGAGTTATTTTTTTCACTTACATCTGGATGTATTTTCTCTCTCTCTCTGTTTTGGAGAAACCAGGGGTATTGAATCCGAGGGAGGAAACTTCTGTTCAAGGTCTCCACCCCATCAAATTGTCTCAAAATGAAACAACATAGAAAGAAGCAAAGATGGAAAGCTAATTCTACCAATGTTATCCGAAGACCATCTCTGAGCCTTATGCACATGTCTAGACAATTTACTTTCGGTTAAATTTGAATTTACTTATCAGCAAGTCTGAGCTTATTGCACAGATTACTGGAGAATAAGCATCTTGTTGAAGAAAGAATCAGAATTTGCTCCAAAATAATAATTATAAAGTGACATATAAGTAAAATTTTACAAGGCTGTTGAGTGGGAAGAGTCAGATCAGATATCTCTAATTATCTATCTTTGTCATAAGTTTTCCTGGAGGACTTGTGCTTTCCAGAAATCATTCATTACATAGTCCAGAAAGATGGTACTGCTGAAATTCAGTATTTGGACAGGCTTTTTCACAATGAGGTCTGGAACTGTTTTCCCCAAAAAGCTGTGGGTAACCAACTTTTTGTTTGGTTAAAAAACAGTGCTACATCCAATTTAAAAGCTATGGAATCTCCATCGTTCAATATTTTCAAAATTGAACTAGAGAAAGCCATGGCTCATCAGGTGAAATGACAACAATAACAGGAGGTAGCAGTGGCCTGTCTCTTTTTAAAAAAACATTGCTGTGACTATGTGAAGTCCCACAGCTGAAGCACAGAAAGTGGAAAGGGAGGTAATTTTGAGGGAAAAACTTGGCAGAAATTTTCAATAAATCCTTCCTTTAATAAATTGATTTTTCATCAAGAGGTAATGTGTGGAATATAGAAATCAGGCTTTGGTAGTACAACTCTCATCATTGAAATATGCTGCAATTCAAGAGGTCTTCCTGCGTCACCAGGCTGTTCATCAACTTCTCAAAGAAGCAGGAAAAGCAGCATCTGTGAGATTCCCTCTTATTCATTTATATTTTATTTTGCTTAGTTAAATTTAAATATTAACTTAAAAATCTTTTTCCTGCCCCTGCCATTAGTGCCTTACCTCACTACTAGTACAGTCAAGATATTTGGCTTTTCTAACTAATTCAATGGGAATGTAAGCAGACACCTATCATACCTTTTTTCTATCCACTGTTTTAATTATAGAAGTGCCTTTGGAAAAAATAGTATATTAGACAAGTATAAGGAAAAAACACATTACACATAATTTGACTACTCACCTTATATACTGCCTGATCTGCACAGATTTTCTTCATACCACTAAGCAGCCATAGTCTGCCTGTTCCCATGCAGGTGAACTGAGAGCATCTATCCAATAATACAGCCATCTTGTTTTGCTCCTGTCATAGATGCCATTCATCACCAGGAATGCCAGTTCCAGGGAGTTCTGAGTGAGTGGAAAGACCAAAGCAAGTTCAGTCAGGACCCTCTGTGAACCTATCACTTCTGAATCTCTTGATGAATATTTCAATCAATTAGTAAGCAGTTTATTTTGTCCACATTTTTCACAAACTCTGCTGTGGTTTAGGTGTCTGACCAGGCGGAATATATTTGTGAACAAGGATTAACTCAGTTAACCTAACTCAGAACTATTGCAGGTTTAAAGGACTGAGGAACCATTGCAGTGGAGCCACCCATGGGAGACCTCACTGGCTGCTTGGAACAGGTTGTCCTGACCCTTAAGACTGGCTAACTAATATACCCTTACTGGTAATTTTTTTTTTTACCTTACGGCTTAAAACTCTGTGACTCTTCTGTGAAGGGAAGCCTGATTTGTTCATGTGCTTTCATCAAGATGAAAAGGTTCTTTCAGGTGGAGCAAGAGAACGAAATATAGAAAACTGTGTTCTTCAGAGCTCTTCAAACCTCTTCACTCTGCCTTCCTTTTCCATTAATGGGATCCAAGGATCCATTAATTTACCGTTTTGCTGTATTATTAACCATTCTTTATAAACGTATTATAAAATTCTAGAGAATTAGAATGCTCTTTACATTACTTTTGTAGAAATATGAGTAGAAAACTTACTGTTCTGAATGGTTACTTTCTGGAGTATAGAAGCTTGTTGCATTTCATCCTGAACTTTAGATGGTAGTCTAACTTTACAGTAAATGCAAACCAGTTATATGACTTGTAATATTGTGCTTGTCTTCCACTGGTTAAACTTGACATACAACAATATACACAGGTAACATGGATCACATTTGCTCTGCATGGTGATCCATAATAATTGGTAATAGTAAAAATTATCCAGAAACCTTATTAGTTATTGGAAATACATTATAAACAGCTGGTGTAATGGTAGTTTATTAGAAAATGCTAGCGCTTGTTTTGGGAAGAAATGAGCTTGTCACTTTCCCTAAACTTCCTTAAAGAATTAACAAGTTTTGCTTACAACCTATGTTCAACAAAAACAAATGCCTACTCTCTGAATTTCAGTAGCTGAAGCTCTGCCTATTGGATAACTCACGGTTCATGTTGTCAGTTCTATGCTGAAAGGCCTCTGCAGAGGCCAATTTTTAGGCCACTTTTCAGGCAGCTTTTTAGTACTTACACTTGCATGGCTGAAGGTTACCTTTAGTATGTGAAGAGATTTTTTTTTTCCATATTTCCAAAAGTACAGTGACAGTGACGACATAAGTTTTAACAAAGTCATAGCAACATGCTCATCAAGTTTTAATCTGTGAAGGCATTGAGGTGGATTTACTAGAAAGAGCATCAATTCCAGATATAGATACATATGACATACATAGTCACTTGGCCTCAGATTGGCATTTGTGTGTCTGGATAACACAGGGATAAAGTACTGTACACTACTTACACTGCATGTACATCCAGCTAAGCTTTAAATTCAAGTGCTTAGAGGTTAAAAAAAAAGACTTATAAACAATCAGATTACACAAATCTGTGAGAAAAACAAGAAACATGAAGTTTCTTAACTAAGTTATTCTGGTTGTTTGTCCTTAAGTTATTGCCGATTGTATGTCAAAGGCTCCAGGAAAATAACCCTAAGTTCAAATTTTCAAGCTAACTAGAAAATAAAAAAAAAAAAAAATCAATGTATACAGGTAATTACATTCCAAATCTGAGCTATGGGATTGTAAAATAGTATGACAAAAGGTATAATTTTATGAGAGGCAAAAGATATTCACTCAAGGTGCAAGGCTGTATCTTCAATTTTATTTTTGTTTGTTTGGTTGGCTTTTTTTTGTTTAAGGTGAAGTCAGAAAAGAATTGTAACTCATAATAAGGCTCAAAATATTGATGTATTTTGGGAAGAGATACAAAAAATATTTCCCCTACGTCAGTGATGTGGGATATGATCTTACACACAAAGGATTTTTCAGTAATTTCCAGGACCAACACTGGGAATTTAATAAGCAAGAGATTTTTCAGGCAAATATATTGTACATCAGCATCTTTTCCTTCATTTATTAAGGTGCTTTGTTTAATTCACATAAAAATTTTGGATGTGTCACAGTCAACTTATCCCCATGATAATGAGTGAAAACTGTATAATACAGTGAGATTTTATATGGTATCTGTTCTTCCTCATTAGCTCTGAAGTTGAGAACCACATCAAAATTTAGCAAAGGACCAAATTCAAACAATTTTCTATCCAAATCTTCAGAGGACTGCTACCAGTATTTTTGCTATCAACTCTTTAGTTTACATTGCAGAAAACAAACCCCAGGAAATATAACACTTAGATTGTAAACAGTTCTATTTTGCAGTAATTCCTGCTGGAATCTACTTTTTCCAATAAGAACTGGATCCTAAGAACCTGATGTTCTTCTCAGTGAGGTTAGTGGAATGATTCAGTTTCAGTCTCTTACAGAAAACTGCTGCTAAAAAATAATACATTACATTATATTCCATAACAGTAACCAAGTTTGAATCAATAAAAATATTCTACTTTTGTCACTGGCAAAGGTTTACTGTGTCTGCCCATGAAAATATAAGGGCTTCATGATATTTAAGAAGTTGAATTAGCATTTTGAGAAAGGTTGATACTTTTGATTGTAGCATTCATGGCTTTCATTTATCAAAATCTCAATCTTCAGTCCATAAGGGACCTCATTCTTTTCAAACACCTCCAGTGCACGCAGACTAGATAGGGACATGCCGTGCTTCAAGACACAAAAAAACCACTCATTTTGAGAAGAATGTAGTATTCTTAAGGAAGCAGTGGCAGAAGTCAGATGACTCATGTACTGCAGTACACGAGTCTTAAGATGACCATTCAGATGACTCAGTCTAATTTTCAATTCCCTGGAACATGAGTACTGGACATTATTGTTTTTATCTAAGAGCTGGCTTCTTCACACTTCAAAATTCACCCTAAATTGTTCATGGCAACAAGTCTTTGTGAAATAGGATAATAAAGGCAATCTGCACTATATCTAGTTCCAGCTCGATATAGTGAACACTTATTTCAACAATCTGTGAATTTAGTGTTATTAATGAGGGTTATCTGCTACCTTTGCCTTCTTTTATCTTGGAACACAACTCTCATAACTGTGAACCTCAAGATTGCTGGGTAATTCATTGGTCTTTGATGATCTTTCTTTCTATTGGAAGCTGTCCATAATGAAGCAACTGTAGTGGCCAGAATTGTCTACCGATAAGATAATTAGATAAATGAGTAATAGATTTCAGATAATTCCACAGATAAATGTCAGATCAGGGAGTATTTTGGTAATTTAATTTGAGGAGACACTCCTGGTGAAGGGGATTCATCAGGAACTACTTTCATTAGTCATTTCAGAGAGCTACATGAGAGACATGTAAAAACCAGACTACAAGTCTGAGAATGTATTCTGTATTTGAAAAGTCATGTAGTCAGGGAGAGAAGAAGATCAGAAAGGAACAAGATTTTCCAGAAAGCTGTCATAAAAGACTGAAGGAAGCACAAGCCCTGTGAGGAAACTGAGACAAAGTGTATTCAATTGTTTGCTTTGCTAAGATCTGCTTGTCTTCTGTACTTTGACAAGTAAAGAACATTGCCTGGATTCATTCTGTTAATTGACATGCCTGGAATGGGGAGTCCAGTCTCCCAATAATTATCAGGACAAAGCATAAAAATGCTAATGATAATATCAGTCTAGTCTTCAGTAAACTGAAATGTCCATTGATAATTCTTATCTTAGTAGATAAATTGTCTAGGGACGATATTCTCAGAACTTAGTCATCTCAGATATGCACTTGCATTTAAGTGATGAAAATCCTGTCCTGACTGTTTCAGAATTCATGTTTACTAAATCTATGTGCTATATATTTATTTCCACATTATGTTGCTGCATGTCTCTAGAGCAGGAAATAGTAAGCTTAACTGGCATTGAATAATACTTTTTAAAAAGAATGTAGAGAAATACGAGTCTGGGTTTTTTGGTGATATAGCACTGGTTGACATGAGCAAGATCTTTTTCCCTGGCACTCACATTATAACTCAAATTTACTCTTGAAGGTTGGTGGAACACTTACTGCAATTATTAATTTTCTTAGATATTACAAGGTAGAAATTTCAGTGGCCTGTCAAATTGTTCCTCACCTCCTTTAAAGTCTTTCAGACTTGCTTATCTGCATAGATGTTTTCTGTATTTCTCTTTTCTCCCCATTGAGATCTGCTTACCTCTCACTTATCACATAACAGCCATGATCCTTTTCTGCAGAAAGGATTAATCTTTGCCAACACAGAGGTCCTTTCTGAGGCAGGCTCTTGATTTCTTTGGCTGCAGTTTCTCTTTTTCAGTACTGTGTTTTAATGTAAAAGCAGTCCTCAATTCCTGTTTAGTGGACCAAGGTGAAACGCAGATCTGAGGTTCATTTCGGTGCTGTAGAAATACCAACTTATTCACATAAAAATCTTCAGTGCAAATGTGATGTATATTTATCATCATGTTTTAAAATAAGACATATTAAGTGCCTTGGATTTTCTTTTGATTTTTTTCCTTCTACTCTTTATACACTGTTTTTCTGAGCTTCTAAATGAATAAATGAATGAGAAATGTTCATGTAGGAAAGAATTTTGAATATTAATTTTTTTTTGGTTATCACAAGTAGATAGAGACATGATAGAATTATACTTATTATATAGTAGAGAAAACACTATCTGCCATTTTACTGAATGTATTCAGTTCTAAGCAGTAGAGAAACTTCATCAGGAATTTATCTTTGAGGGAAAATGTAAATTAGATAAAGGTGACTTTCTTTATCCAATCTGAGAGTCAAAAAGTGACATTTTACCTGTGTAGGGATTTGTTTAATTTAAAAGAAACATTCTTCTGAAACTAATGTGCTTTCTTTTTTTTTTTAAATGAAGACTATGTTATAAGCAGAAAAAAAACAGATTCAAAATATGCAAAAATGACATTTAAACAGAAAATAATATACTATTTAATTCTAAAATTTTAATAAATAGTTAAAAGAAACAAAACTACTTGGAAAGCAGTTGTTAGTTTGTGACTATCTATGGAAAGCTTTTCCAAGAGTGCACTGACTGAGATGTGGTTAGAATCAAATATGATAAAGTTTTGAGATTTCTTCTTTGGGAATTTTTAAGATCCAAATTTTAAAAACCTGGTATTTGAAAGTTGAAGTCTCTGACCGTAAAGCAGTAAAAGGAGCAGATTTTCTCCAGAACATTTTTTCTCTATTAACCCACAAGAAAATTAAGAGATATAATTCTTAATATAGAGTTGTTGCTGCTGTCAACCGTGCCCTAAGGAAAAAAAAGAAATTAACTGATCTAAACCTGTTACTTCCTAATCAGTATTATTTTTCCTCGTCTTTAGATAAGAATATTTTAAAAAATGCCCAGAACCTCTGCAGAAGTACTTGAAGCATAGATGGGTTTGTACCATATTCTTCTACAAAATGTGCTTTTGGTAGGATGTTTGTTGTAGTCAGGGTATCTGCTGAGGTTTAGAGGGGTATCTCCTGTAGAGTCCAGCCGGCAGTCCTGTAGGCAGCTCTGTGCAGGTTCTCAGGGCCGAGACCACCCCCCCCGCCGCCCGTCCCTCGTGTGAGGACAGACGGCGGGGAGGCAG
>JAWWES010000484.1:0-10396 GCA_035583135.1 Lophotriccus pileatus | reverse complement strand
CGCCCGAGGGGCGAGCCCTTCGTGGGGATTCAACAACCAGGAGCAGCCCCTGGAAAAACGAGAGTCCCTCCGGGCTCATTTGCTGCCAGCAGCCATCCGAAAATCCCGAGAAGATGGGAGGGATGAATCCATATCCTGCCATCCCTTCCCTCCTCGCCCACCGGGATTTGGTTTCCTCCCTTTGTTTGTTTGTTTTGTTGGATAAAAGATCCCCCCTCGGGGAAAGGGGCATGAAAAACAACCCCTCTGTAGATCCAGGGTCTCCTTGGAGCTGCAAGGAGTGGGAATAAACCTTGGGAGAGAACTTGGAACAAACCTTGGAACGCACGAAGTTTGTTCTAAGAGGGGATAAAAAGGGATAAAAAGGGATAAAAGCTGAGTGAGAGGAGTTTAACGAGGGATAATTTAATAAAACAAGGCAAACATGACCCACACCAGGGTGGGATCTTTCACATTGTGTCCTGGGTAAGTCCAGGAATGTTAAGGGGTTTTTTGGCACCTGCATCCCAAAGGCTTCCATGGAGCAGGAGTGGATTTCCCGAGGCTCTTTGGGAGGGCTGAACAAGCCCAGCTCACCCCCAGCAGGACCAGCTCACGCTGGGATTGCAGCACCTCGAGCTTGCCTTTGCAGAGCACATCCAAGGGCAGATCCCTGCTCCAGATCCCAGGAAAGGAAGGGTCACCTACAGGGGAAAAGCAGCTCCCAGGAGCTCTTTTCCACTGGTTTTAATTCCCGTGGGGAAAACAGCCCCGAGGGCAGGAGCTGCTGTCAGAGGCTGAGCCAAATGGATTCTGCCCCTGTGTCGTGGTTGTGGCTCCCCCAGCTCGGGGCCAGCTGGGTTTGGGATGGCTGGATTTGGGCCAGCTGGATTTGGGACAGCTGGGCAGGGCTGGGGTGCCTGGATGGGACCCACCGGGCCGATCCCGCCGGAGCTGCTCCCGCGTGGCATCGGAATTACCCACTGTGGTCCCGGCCGGGAGGGCAGAGCGGGAACATTCCGGCTTCAAAGGGAAGGATCAGCAGGAGGAACAACTGGCGTCCTTCTCCCATCCAGGGATGCCCGACTGCGTGGATAATGCGCTAATTAGGGAACGAAGGCGCTGGCGGCGCTCCCGCCACCGGTGCTGCAGTTTGGGGGGCTGAGCTCACCCCAAAGCGCCTCTGGGCGAGGACCACCCAGTCCCACCACCCCCCTGGATACCCAGACAGCCTCCAGGAATGACTTCCCAGCCAGAGCCAAGCACCAGCAGCTCCCACGGGGCGTCTGGAAGCGGAGAGCATCCAATTAACGGGATAAAGCCCCCCCCCGGAGCAGCTTGTCCCGCTCTGACAACAACCAGCACAGTGTGAGTGCGAGGGAAACATCCCAGCCCAGAGCCAAGGAAAGCCAGGCCTCCCCAGCGAGCTCAGGAAGAGCAGCTCAGCCCCTCCTGCAGGGCTGGGAAGCGCAGCCAAGGCTCCGAGCGCTCCCCGAGCCCTCGGCGGCTGCTCCAGCCCCTGTCCCGGGGGATCCTCCCTGTTTGTCTGTGTGAGGCCGTTCCTCCCGCCCTGGCACAGCAGATTCCCTCTGGATTGGCCCCTGGACATGACCCCTGAGTGTTTCCCTAGCCAGGCCCTGGATGGGGATGGCGTGTGGGCGAGGGGCTGGGAATCCTGGGAATAACCACCCTGGATCCTTCCCTCCCCCTTTGCTGCCTCTTTCCACATCCCTGCCCCCTGCACACCTCCTTGTTTGCCTCTTCTTCCCAATCCTGCCCTCCCAAAGGCCCTGGGCTCCCATCCTCGCCCAGCCCGGGGGGTCCGGACCCACCCCCGGGTGTTGTTCCTGGCCCCGCTGGAAAGGGCAGGAGGGGAATGTGCCGCCCATGGAGCGGGTTTGGGGCCTGGCTGGTGGCAGGAGCAGGTTCTGGGAACCGGAGGGGCTGCAATTCCAGGACATCTGGCCGGGAGCAGCCGCAGCCAGCCGGGCACGGAGGCCCAGAGCCAGGCAGGGCAGCGTTCCTGCAGCGATCCCTGCTCCTTCCTCTGCCCAACACACCCCTCCTGCCTCTCCCACCTCCCTGGCTTGGATTCCCACCATCCCATGGCTCAGCTCAGCCCCAGCCCCGGGGGCTGCAGTTTTCCCTCTCCCAACAGGCTCTGCCCAGGGATGAGCGTCCTCTCCATCCACCCTTCTCCTGGAAAACGCTCGGCTCCCACCAGGAATCTTTCAGCAAAAGGGCAGGGCTGTCCCAGGGCTCTTCCCTGTCACACCAGGAGGAACCTCCCCCATGATCCAGGCTGGCATCACACCTGTTATCCCAGGGGAACACCATATTCCCCCCTGGAAACACCAGTGATCCCACTCTGCAATCCTTCCAAAGCCCCCGGAACCCGCCCCTGCTGCCCCCTCCGACGGAGCAAAGGCTCCAAAGAAAGGATAAAGCCCTGGATTGAGGAGACAGCTCATCCCAGCCCTCGCCCCCAGCCCTTGACTCACAACCCCCGAGCCCTCAAAGGGCCCTTTGTCTCCCACCAGCACCAGTCGGGAGCAGGGAGAGGCTCTGGGAATCCTGGGAGCCCCAGGGAAGGAGCCTCGTGCATCCAAGGGTGCTTGGAGTGCCCGGGGGGCTGTGCTGGTCCCTTCAGGGGGGCTCTGCTGGTCCCTTCAGCACCCACGGGGGGCAGCTCAGTTCCAATCCCTCTGGACTGAGCTGCACCCCGGTGTCCTCTCCCCGTGCACAGGGAAACAGAATCACTGCCCAGAAGTTCTCCCGGGATTTAGCTGATGTAGCAGGGGTTTTTGGGGTGCTCCCTGTGCAGCCCAGACCCCCCACCCTGAGCCAGCCCAGCCCCGGATTTGGGATCTGATCCCCCCAGAGGAACCCGCCAGCCCCGGCCTGGGATTGATTTCATCCCTCTCTGGATGAATTCCTGCAGATATTTCCACTTTCCCTGGGAGCTTTGGGGGTTTTTCCCCCCCTTTTCTCCCCGGCTCTGGCATCAGCTGTGCTCTCCCGGTGGGGACAGGGAGGAGGGGCTGGAATCAGATTGCAGCCTCCACACACTTCCAGGCTTTTGCAGCCCTGTTTCCCACCAGGAAAGCTGGAAAAGTCGGTCTGTCGGGCCACCTAACCAGAAACACATGGATGCAGCTCCGAGGGAGCTGAGAGGGATGTCAGAGGGATCACAGGGAGGGATAAACGAGCGGGATGAGCCACGGGAGAGGGTTGGGAAGAGCCAGTGCCAGGTGGGGACGAGGGAGACGTGGTGGGGATGTCCCTCCAAGGGGAGAGGGAAGGTGTTCGGAGCTTTAAAGATTCATTCCCCTTCTTTTTTCCTCTTCCTTTTCCCCCTCCCTCTTTTCCAGGACACTCTTCCCTGCTCTCCCTGCCCACAATCCCCCAGGGCTCCAGAGCTGGCCCTGTTGTTTCTCTGCTGTCCCATCACGCCCCCTCCCTGCCCTCTGGGCCACAAACCCTCAGGGCTTTTCCAGCCTCATCCCAAACTTCTTCCCCCGTGCTCTGGGGGGATGGACAACCCCTCTGGGATAACGACCCCCTACCCCAAAATTCCTTGTGATCCCTAAACCTGTGTATTTTCAGCAGGAGGGGAGCGTGGCCGTGATCCAGAGGGGGCAGGGCAGGTATTCCATGGTGTTCCCAGAGTATTCCAGGGCTCTCACTCCATCAGCAGCCTGGGAAGGCTCCAAGCTGGGGGCGGCCGAGGCAGCGGAGCCGTTTCCGTTCCCGGGATCGGATTATCCCGGAAAAACCACCTGGGCCACGTGCTTTGGACCTGCCGCGTCCCAGCTTTGCTTGTCCCAGGGTTTGGGGGAATTCCTGCCTTTCCCGAGGCTCTGCTGTCCCCTGTGCCGTGTTTTTGCCACCCCTGCTCTGCCTGAGCAGCCTGGAAGGTCGGGGGGAGGAGGAGCTGCCAGGCTGCCCTTCCCTTCCCGTGTAATTCCCGTTTTCCCTCGGAATCGGGCGGATTTGCTCTCCCCAAGCCCCTTTCCCACATCCCAGCCCTGTCAGGGAGCAGGCAGAGCGTGGAGCTGGTGCTGACAGGCTCAGACTCCCCAGGGATCCCCCCAGATGGATCTGCTCTTGGAAAACCGTGCCTGGGATAACGATGTGGCTTTTCCCGATTGCTCCAGTGGCACATCCCGGGGGGAGGGAGGGATTGGGAGCAGCTCCGTGTCCTGGGGAGCCCCCCCTGGAGCAGCAGCCAAGGGAGGGACTCCTGGGAGCGGGGAGGGAATTTGGGAGGTCATGGAGCAGGAATTGAAGGCTGGGCTGTTTTATTCCTCCCCCCATCCCAAGGGGAGCCTCAGGGGGTTTTGGGGGCTGCTCACTCAGGGACATCCCAGAGCACCCAAAACTCCAAAGGTGGGAAGGGAGAGGAGGGACAGACACTGTGGGAGCAGGGACAGGATCCAGGGATGGCTGGAGCTGTGCCAGGGCAGGGACAGGCTGGATTTTGGGAAAGGATCTTCCCCCAGAGGGTGGTTGGCACTGATCAGGCTCCCCAGGGTTTGGGGACCCCTCCTTGCTGGGTGTCCTTCCCCCTCAGAGTCCCCTCGTGCTGGGGGGGCCAAGCCCAGGAATTCCTTCCCCTGCCAGTGCCTGTTTATCCATTTTATCCCATTCCTGCCTGATATAAAATCCAGCAGGAGCCCCTGGAGCGGGGACAGAGCTTTGCTCCCCCCAGGACCGTTCCCAGCCTCGCTGCAGCCACTCCAGGAGGAGATTCCTCCGTGTTTTTTTAATTATTATTATTATTCCTTTATCATCATTATCTTTTTGTTCCATCCCAAGCAGTTGCTGCCTCGTTTTTACTCTTGCTCTGGGGGCTGGATTTGCTTCCCTGGCCCGTCCCATTCCTGCGGATCCCAAGCTTTGACCCCAGGGATGTTCTGAGCTCCTGCCCCGAGTTCGGGGGGGTGTTTGAAGGGCTGAGCCCCCCCAGCCCGGGGGAGGCAGAGCAGGAGCCGCTCCCGCGGCCTCGCTGCGGCTTTTGAGGTTTCAGCGACTTAAAGCAACAAATTGGCCGCTTAAGTGAGAGCCTCAGCCCCGCCCCGGGGGAGCCAAAATCGGGGAGAGCAGCCGGAGAAAAAGGCAATTATTATTGTTATTAGAGCAAACCCAGCGCGCCCCAAAGCTCTTCCCCCTCTCTTGGCACCTCCCTTTGTTTTTGTTGTTTTATTACCATTATTTGGCTCAGGTTTTCCCATTCCCAAAGTGGAGGAGGGACAAAGATTTCGGGAGGTGGGGATGGGGATGCTCTTCCAGCCCCCTTCACAGGTGGGTTCTGCCCGAAGAAAAGCTGAACTAGGGCCGAAAAATCTCTATTATTGTGCTCTAAATGTGCCCTGTGAGATGATTAACCCCAGACCTGGGGAAGAATTTCTCCAGCCTAATTGGATTTGCTTTCCCTGTTTCTGCAGCTTTTTCTCGCTCCTGATTCCGTTATTTATAGAAAACATCTGTCAGGGGCTTGGCCAGGCCCGAGGTGGGAAATTTGGGTGATTTCTGGGCTCTGCAAATCCAGGGAAAACCGTCAGCTTGTGGCAGTGGTGATCCCCTCAATCCCTGGGGGGGAGATGTCAGGGGATGTCCCAGGGGCCTCCCCGTCCTCAGCAGGGGCAGGAAAAAACCCCCACAATTCCCTAAAAAAAATACAGATTCAGAAAAAATTGATTTTTTATTTTTTTTTTTCAGTACTGGTTGAAATAAAAACAAACAAACAAAAAGCCTTTCAGGAAGGCAGGAAATTTCCAGCCCTGGTGGGAGAGGCCAGGGATGGATTTTCCAGGTAAAACGTTCCTGATGCTGACACAGGCAATTAATGCAGCTGTGATGAGGGTGGGTAATTAACCTCAGGGATGGAAGATGGGGGAGGTCAAGGCTTTAGAGATGTTCATTCTCCCCATCCCTGCCTGGCTTTGGGAAGCTTTTCCTCATCTTTCTTCTTTCCAGGGGGCTGGAGGGGGTTGCAGCCCTGACAAATTCCAGCGGGAATTCCTGCCTTTCCAGGGGGGCTGAGGAGGGTCTGGGACAGCCCAGCTGCAAATCCCTGGAGTCAAACCCAGGATGAGCTGGGGGTGAGGGAAGAGCCCTCAGTGGGAACAGGACAAACAGGTTATTCTGGGATTGGGAATCTCTTGCCCACACCGGGGTTGTTTCACCTCCTGCCCCGGGGGGGGATTTCCTGGGGAATTGACCCCTTTTATCCCCCCCTTTATGCCCCAAAGGCAGGGAAGTGGCTCCAGGCCTGGTCTCCACACAAACACTCCTTTGGCAGGGCTCTGTTTTCCCTGGGATCCCTCTTTTCCCAGGGAAGAGACTTGGGTTCCTCTCTGCTTTGTGAGATGATGCTCAGCCTTGGAGGGAAGGGAAGTGGGAGCTGCTGTTCCCACTGGGAGTTAAAACTCCTCACCCTGGGGACATCCAGCCCTGCCAGCCCTCTGCCATGCCCAGATCCCGCAGGGAATGCTTTTCCAAACCTCCCAAGGCAGAGGAATTCTTTGCTGCCCTGTTTGATCTGAGAAAAACCAACACAGAGAAACCCAAAGGGAGATGGGGACGAAAGAAACCATCCAACCCTTCACAGCAGAGCAAGAAGGGAGGTGTTTATCCTTGTCCATCCCGGATTTCCCGGGATAAACACGGGTTTGCTTGTCTGGGGCACAACTAATGGGCTGGAGGGTGGGTTTGGGGCTCCAGCCCAGCGGGATTGGGGGATTCTGCTCCTGCAGCCCCTGGAGCAGCTCCCTGCTTCCCTCTGCAGTCCCTCTGCAGAAGAGCTCCTTGGGATCAGCCTCTTCCCAAGAAGGATTTGCTCCCAGTCCTTCCCCAGCCCCCCTCCTGCTCCCCCTCCCCATCCCTTCACCCCCCAAATCACACCCACCTCCCTCCAGCTCCCCCTGCACCCCTAAATTCGCTCGATTTTCAGTCTCCCTCCGGGTTCTTCAGGAAAATCCCATCACCTGGGGGTGCCCACAGGAGGAAAAGGGAACAGGGAGGAACCTCTGGATTTGTTTTCCCCCTTTAAAATCCAGACAGGCTTTGGCTGAGGGGTCTCAGCACTCGGTGAAGGGGCTGCAAGGAGGGCTCACCTTTGGGAAATGATTGTTCTCCAGTCCTGGAAGAGGGAAGGGAGAGGACCCTGAGCAGGTTGGGAACAGGGCAAGAAGAGGGATTTAGGGATAATTCTCCCAGCAGCACCATTATTTTGTGATGGGTTCCCGAGGCAAACCCAAACACCTGGTTTGTGAGTCCCGGGAAGACGGATCTCACCTGGCTGGGAGGGCCCAGCTGGGGCCAGGGAAGGGCTGAGCATGGCCAGGGTGGGTCCAGCAGCTCCAAACATCCCACCTGGCAGCTCAGCATGGATGAGGATTTTGGGACAACATCCCTTTTGTACAAATTTATACAAACCCCGGAGCTGCTTTACGTGCAGGAGCAGCAGGAGATGCACAGGCACACACAGGGATATTTTGGGATGAAATCCCTCTGGTTTGCTGCCTGGCACCCCCAGGAATCCGCCTTCTCCCTCCAGCTTTGCTCCTGAGCCCCTAAACTCAAATCAGCCAGGGATAACTGCATTTCCCAGCCTGGAAAAACCCCTTTTGCTCTGGAAGAGCCAAGAATTAACTGTGTTTTCCTGTGTTCCTGGGGCCAGCAGCTTCCACCTGCTCCCTGTGTGCTGGGAGCTCAGCCCTCAGCCCAGCAAGGCTGAGCACATCCAGCAGCTCCTGGAAAAGAGGCAGGAGACAGAGCAGGGAGCTGCAGCTCAGCAGAGCTGGGGACAAATTCACCTTGTGCTGCTGGGCTGCAAAATGCAAATAAGGATCACAGCCTCCTCCTCCTCCTCCTCCTCCTCCTCCTCCTCCTGGTCCTGCTGGAGCTCCTGGGACAGGGACAGGCTCCACAGGGCACACAGAGCATCAGGGGCTGGATGTCTCTCCAAATCAACCCCCAAATTCCTTCCCTCCCCGTCCTCCAGGGCTTCCCCCTCTCCCTGACCTCCTGAGCTTGGCTGTCTCTCCCAGAACACCCCCACTCTCAGGGATGGTGGTTTTTTGGGGGGATTTTGGCACTCAGAGCCTTTCCCTGTGGCTGCCCCAGCCCTGCAGGAGCAGGGGGGGTTTGTGGGGCATCTTCTGCACCAGGTACCTCCTTCAGGCTGTGCTTCTGCTCCTCCCCAGCACCAGGGATTGGGGATGAACCTCCAAGGGACCTGCCTGGCATCCCACAAAGACCTCCAGGACCCATGGAATGTATCTCTTGAGCTGCCTCAGGGATGTCTGTGGCACATTCCCTGGCCAAGATCGTGGAATCCCGGGATGGTTTGGGAGGGAAGGGACAACTTCCACCATCCCAGGGTGCTCCAGGCTGGCCTTGGACAATTCCAGGGATGGGGCAAGATTCCCAGAGCAAGATTTGGTGTTTTCCCGGCCCTCTCCCCTCCCCATTCCCGTCCTTCCCACCCTCAGCATCCCGCGGGTTCCCGGCAGGGCTGAGCCCCCCCAGCCCCGGCCCATCTTCCCAGCGCAGATCCCACTAGAGGGCAACAGAAAACCAGGAAAGAAACGCTGGGAAAGGCCTGGCAGCACCACCGGGGCTCCTCTCGGTTCAGCTTCCAGAGAAATGACCCCTAAAAAACCGGCTCAGGCGCTTCCCAGTGTCCCGAGGCGGGATCTGTGTCTGCCCCGGGAGAGGGGCCGAGTCCTCACCCCCCAAAAACAACCTGGGCTGGTGCCCCTGGAATGGGATGGGCTTTAAGATCCCTCCCAACACAAACCACTCCAGGATTCCGTGAAAACCAGCCCCTGCTCGTGGCCCTGGCAGGGACATCCCTCCCAGGGAGCCGAATTCCCTGGATCTGGGGCAGAAAAGAGCTTCCCCAAAGCTCCAGAAGAGGTGGGTGAGCAAAGCCAGGGCCAAACCCTCGTCCCAGGTGGAGAAAGACCAGGATGACCCTTCCAATGCCACTCCCATCCCAAGATCAGAGCCCGGAGGGACTGGAAGCAGGTGATGGCAGAGGTGTTTGGAAGTTTTACGAGGATCTTTTATGGAAATCTCAGGAGTTTGGGACGTGCAGCCCGTTAAAGGCGCTGGTCTGGGTTAGTGCCTCCATATATCCTCCACTGCCACATTCCCGGGGATTTTAGGAGGCTCCAGGGCCCTTCCAGCGCCGCTCCTGGATGGATGTGCCGGAGTTGAACAGCCCTGGCTACCGGGAAGCTCGTTTTTGAGGGATTCATCCCTCCCGTGGGGGAGGGAACGTGGCTCTCCTTGTCGTGGAGGTGCCTCAGAACTGCGGGGTCCCGAAGGTGGGAACAGACTCCAAACTCCAACCCCGATAACACCATTCCCACACCTCCACTTGCCCTCCTGTGTCCCCAAAAGCCACCATTCCAGGGCACCGAGGTCAGCAAGGAGGAAAACCGGATTTAACCCCCAGTGGTTCCAGTGGCTCCTGCCCAAGAGGGTTTTCCCAGCACGGGGGGGATTTGCCACCTCCCAGCCCTGCCTGGCAGAGGGAAGGGGCAGACGTGTTTGCCCAGCCTGGCAGGTGAGTGTCCATAAACACAAAACCCCAAATAAACTCCAGACAAACTCCCCACCCAGCCTGGTCCTCCTGCAGGGGAGATGCTGGACCCTCCAGGGAGGAGGAAAAACCTCCATTTCACGCATTTCAAAACCCCAAAGTTATAGGAGAGTGGAAATATCCCAATTTTCTTTATTTTCAAGGCTCTGAAGGGAGGGGAGGGCAGGATTCACAGGCGGTGATGGGGGAGGGGGCATCGCTGCAGCAGCCGCTGCCAGAGGGACAAAAATCGAACCTTCCCGGGAAATCCAGACCCAAAATCTCCCCTCAGCGGTTCCATTTCCTTGCCGTGATGCTCCCTTTGCCAGACCCGCAGCGGGTCCTGCGGCTCCCCCAGGCCAGGGAATCAACCGTGGGATCCTTTCGGTTGGAAACGACCCCGGGATCACCAAAGCCTTTCCCTGATGGCTGGGCCGGAGGGTGATGGTGAGACCCCTCTGCCCCCAGGGCAGAGCCCCCCGGCCGGTCCCTCCCTTGGGGCCGGTCCCTCCCTTGGGGCCGGTCCCTCCCTTGGGGCCGGTCCCTCCCTTGGGGCCGCGTCCCCTCCGCCAGCCCGGGATGTTCCTCTCCAGGGACACACGGAGGGTTCTCTCCCCCATCCCAGGACCCGCCGAGCCCCCGAGACCCTCCCGGGGAGTCTCCCGGGCAGCAAAGGGTTATCCCGGAGGTGCTCCCGGCACCTGGAGGGGGAGGGAGGGAACGAGGAGGGGACGAGCGGAGTTTCACTGAGACTCCGACAGGGCTGAGAGGAGCAGGCAGGGGAGCAGAAGAGCAGGAAAGGGGACAAGCAGAGGGGCAGGG
>JAWWES010000483.1:0-10431 GCA_035583135.1 Lophotriccus pileatus | reverse complement strand
GAAAGGAAAGGAAAGGAAAGGAAAGGAAAGGAAAGGAAAGGAAAGGAAAGGAAAGGAAAGGAAAGGAAAGGAAAGGTCTAATTTACATCTGATCTCTCCTCTTGTACTTCACACAGCACGTGCAGTCCCACGTTTGTGCTTTCCCTCTGCACTCAGTGCTGAGCCCGTGGAAGAGCCTGAGCCCCGACTGGTGCCCAGGAGCCTCCCCCGGCGGGCTGAGCCCAGGCAGTGACACCAGCCCAGCCCTAGAAAGCGGCTGATCTGCCCAGGGAGCCCCAAAGGCAGCTGGGGCAGCAGAGCCCGGGAGGCAGGGGAGGACACGGGGCTGTGCCTGCAGCTGGGGGAGCCCAGCGGGACACCCAGGGCAGGCTGGGGGACTGACAGGGGCCACACAGGGCTCAGCAAACCCCCCTGAACGGGCAAGGAAAGAATTCTGGAACCACAGAACCATTCAGAGTGGAAAAACCCTCTGAGACCATCAGTCCAACCGTCCCCCAGCACGGCCAAGGCCACCTCTGACCATGTCCCCAAGTGCCACACAGCTTCTAAATCCTCCAGGGATGGGCACTCCCCCTCTGCCCTGGGCATCCATGTCAGGGCTGGACAGCCCTTTCCACGAAGAAATTATTCCTAATTTCCAACCTAAACATCCCCTGGTGCAGCTGGAGTACATTTCAGGGCCCCACAGCCACTGGAGCTGAGGTGCCCCTGTGGTTTTTGGGGCTGCTGGAGCAGCCTGTGCTGGGGCTGTTGGGTCAGAGCCTCTGTCCCCCAGCACAGTGAGAGCTCACAGGCTGGGGAGCCCCAGGATGCCTTTTGTGAGCAGGGCAGAGGTGGATCTGAGCAGGTTTGCAAACTCCTCTCTGACTGTCAGAGCTTCAGCCTTAGAAAATCCCGGGAATTACTGGCTCATTGCACGCCCTTCCCGGGAACTGCACCAGGGAGGACACAGAGGATGGATTTCAGTTTAGAAAAACCACGGAGGGAACCTCTGCCCCGGCTCCTGAAATGTTTGGGAGCTGGCTTGGATTTATTGTTGACTCCTGCACACGAGAGCTGTGAGGTTTGACCCAAACCACCCTCGGTGTTTCCCAGGGAAAAGGGCTGAGCTCTGCCCTTGCTCAGATCCCTCCAGCAGAGCTGCAGGAGGGGAGGGAGGCAGTGCCTGGGAGAGCTTTTAGCAGCTCTACGAGGTGCTGTTTCCCCATCACCTCCCTCACCCCACACTTGAGCTGCAGGTCTCCCACCTCTCTGGGGACCTGCTGTGGAATTTACTGCAACCACTGAGCCAGAGCAGAGTTTTAGAGGAGAATGGGATGAAAAGAGCCTTGAAAAATTCAGGTTGGAAGGAGCTTAGAGTGGCCAGACCGTCCCTTTGGAGCCAGGTCAGTGCAAAGTGCTGCTCAGGGTCCTCTTCATCTCTGAGAGTGCCCCAAAGGGAGGCCCCCCACCCCTCTGGGCAGCCAGCTCCAGACTTTAACCACTCCCATGGGAATTCCTCTCCCAAATCCAGCCAGAATCCCCCAACTGTGTGAGCAGCACCTCTGGAAGGGCTCTGGCTCTGGGTCAGGAGGAGACAGATGATCACAGCTGGATTTCCCTTATGCCTCCTCCTCTCCAGGCTGAACACAAGCAGCTCCTGTCCTGAGCAGAGGGTTCTGTGGGACATGAGGAGGTCCCAGAGAGGGATCCCCACCCTTAGAGGCTTTCAGAGCTTGCCTACATGAGACCAGAACTAACCTGATCCAGTGCTGGCAGCAATCCTGCTTGGAATCATGGAATCATGGAATCATGGAATCATTTAGGTTGGAAAAGACCTTCAGAATCACTGAGTTCAACCAACAAGTCCATCTGCAAGGCCTTGAACCTCTGTGATCTCCTGTGTGTTCACTGAGACACTCAGGAATTGTGTTTTTCAAGCAGTACACTTTGATTTTATCCCAGAATCATCATGGAAGGGTTTGGTTTGGAAGGGACATTAAAGGCCACCTCATTCCTGCCCTGGGCAGAAAATTGCACAACTCTTGTCACAGAATTAACAAAAATAACACGTGTTTTCTGTAACTTCAGGTGCTGTTTTGCAGCCAGGGGCGGTGGAAGCTGCTGTTCACAAGGTGAGCTGGGGAAAGGACGTTATTTGCTGACAGGGGAATGAACAGAATCACTGGAAAACGCAGCTGTAAGAAAACACCTCACCCACCCCAGCTGGGCCCACTCCTCCTAATTCCCTCCTGGCAGATGTTTATTCGACATGCTGTGAAAAACCTCCTCACTCAGAGAGTCCTGAACTCCAAAGCAACATTTCCAGCACGTGGGGCTTTGACACTGCCCAGCTCTGCAGGGCAAGGGCACAGCTCTTCCCTCCCCTGGGAAAGGGTCCTGAGAATCCCAGAATGGTTTGGGTTGGGAGTGACATTAAACTTCATCCCATCCCACCCCTGCCCTGGGCAGGGACACCTTCCACCAGCCCAGCTTGCTCCAATCCACATCCAGCCTGGCCTGGAACATTTCCAGCAATGGGGCAGCCACAGCTTCCCTTCCAAATATTCCTGCAATTTTCCACAGAGCCACAGTGTCGTTCAGGTTGGAAAACACCTCAGTTTTAATTCTCATCCCCACCTCTAAAGCCCCAGCAACCTCCTCCTGCCTGATGCCAAGAGCAAACCCAAGTCCCTCGCAGGAAGGCTGAGTAGTAATTAATTCAGGACAGAAATAATGAACTACAGAGGAATTTCAATTTACACCTCTTGCTATTTTAACAGAAAACCCTTGACAACTGATTTTGGAGCAAACTTCTCCAACCACGTTTAAAGCTGCTTTGCACGAGGCTCCTCCAGCCCCCGCTGCTCTGGCTGCACGGGAGGGAGCAGGAGTTGGCTCTGGAGTGTCTGAAGGGGATGCTCCCCCTTGGCTGCTCTTCCCCAGTTCACACCGACTCGAGTTACTCCGACCTGTGATCAAAACTGGAATGCTGCTGGGCCGGTTTTTGCTGCAGGACTCGGGTCTTGTCCTTGCAGCTCTCGGAGGATCAGGTTGGAATCACACCAGGGCTCCACAAACTGCCACAGCCTGCAGGCACCACATCCCGTTTTCCAGGACCCCCATCCCGGCCCTGCAGCCCCCTGGGCACCAAATCCCATTTTCCAGGACCCCCATCCCGGCCCTGCAGCCCCCTGGGCACCGAACATCGCTGCAGTCACGGGGCTCTCATTCCCCTGGGAGGTTGTTTCTCCAGGGTTTGGGTCTCTGCTGCCATTTGCCGTTTTCCTTCCCACTAGTCATGTACAAATTATTTACGTTAAGCGGGAGGGGAGGAGGAACCCTCGCAGTGCTGCACATGGAGCTGCTGCTGCTGCTGCTGCTGCCTGAGTAATTCCAGCTCGATCGAAGCCTGAGCTAAAAATACCCCAACCCCCTCCCTGCAAACACCCTTTTGAGGGAAGTATTTAAACCAGAAAACGAGGCCCCCAAAGCAGAGCCCCCCCCGAGCAGAGCTGCTAACCCGATTGCCGGGTGGAAATCGAATTTCCCCGTGCTCCGTGGCACGGCAGCCGGGCTGGGGGCTCCGGGGGCTCCAGCAGCTCCAGGAGCTCCAGCAGCTCCGGCAGCTCCAGCAGCTCCAGAGGCTCCAGCAGCTCCAGGAGCTCCGGCAGCTCCGGCAGCTCCGGCAGCTCCAGCAGCCCCAGCAGCCCCAGCAGCTCCAGAGGCTACAGCAGCTCCCACAGCTCCTGCAGCCCCAGAAGCTCCTGCAGCCCCAGAAGCTCCTGCAGCCCCAGAACTCCCTGCTCCCACAGCTCCAGCACCCCCAGCAGCTCCAGCATCTCCCACAGCTCCAGCAGCTCCAGCAGCTCCAGCACCCCCAGCAGCTCCAGCACCCCCAGCAGCTCCAGGGCCTCCAGCAGCTCCAGAAGCTCCAGCACCCCCAGCAGCTCCAGGGCCTCCAGCAGCTCCAGAAGCTCCAGCACCCCCAGCAGCTCCTGCAGCCCCAGAAGCTCCTGCAGCCCCAGAACTGCCTGCTCCCACAGCAGCAGGCCCAGGAACACAGGGAAGGCTCATTAGTGGGGAAGGCTAATGACCTTTCCAAGCCATTAACACAACAGGCTCGGAGCCCCCAGACCCCTGGGCCAGGGTGGGCCTCCAGCCCTGCCCCAGCACAGCGTGTTCCCAATTTTCAGAGGCACGTGGGGCTCCAGAATGGGGTGAGAGGAGTGCTCTGCACAGGATAGGGTGTGAGACCCCAACACCCACCATGGACACACTGTGACACCCCAACACCCACCATGGACACACTGTGACACCCCAACACCCACCATGGACACACTGTGACACCCCAACACCCACTATGGACACCCCCCACCCCGTGTATGTAAAACAAACACGTTTACACAGGCAGGGCTGGTGGGTGAGGGGGATGTTCTGCAAACCCAAACACTGCAGGAAGATTTTCTCCCTGCAAAGGGCAGGCACAGGGGCTGCTCCCCCTCCTCCAGGCTGGCAGGGCTGGGGCTCGCCGTGCCCCCAGCGCTGCTCTGGCAGCTCGGCCATCGCTCAGCTCCTCCCGCAATTGGCGTTTTCAGCTCTAATTCCAGCGCACAGACAAACCCTGACTCCAGCAGGATTGTTCTGGGCTGTCCCCGGGGAGGGGGGAGCGTTCCCAGCCCTGCTCCTGCCCCCTCCCCGCACAGCAGAGCCACGGCCCCGCCGCCTGCACAGCCACACACCCTGTCCATCGAGGGGCAGAGCGATTCCCTCGCTCTGTCCCCGGATTATGACGGAGAAAAGGGGGAGAAAGGCCAGGAAGCTCCGCTTGGCTTTTCCATTGGTCAGATTTGGGAGAATCCATGTTTTGCAGCAGTTCCCACTGAGCAACCGAACCCCTTTTCTGGGTGCAAAGATGTGATTGGTGTGGCAGCCCCTGCCTTTCCCAGGGCACCCAGAGGATTCCTTCCCTCGGCTTTGCCATCCCCTGGCTTTTCCCGGGCCCCAGCTCCGCTCTGCTCCCCCAACCCCGAGCTGTTTGAACTCCTCGTGCAGGGCCCGCTGTTTGTTTTCATTCCTCGCTCTCCCCCCCAGCTGCGGGGCCGAGAGCCGGGATCAGGAAACAATAAAAGCTCGGTTACCACCCAGAATGCCGCCTTTCCCCCGGCTCCTTTCAAAGCCTGACATTTTTGCTTTCATCCGCCATTTCCCCGCTCCCGGGGCCTGCTCTGCCCTCCCCTCCCCTCCCGGCGGGGCCTCGCGTGGGGGTCCCAGAACTGCGCTCAAGATGGGCCAGATCGTTCCCTCCCGCCTTCCCGGGGCTCCTACGGCTTCAACCCCCGACCCACTGGTGTCACAAAGACTAAAAGCAAGTGTTCTCCTTCAGAACTACCCCAGTTCTGTTTCCAGGCTCCTCGGTTGGCACTTCCACCCCTCTGGCTCATGGCTGAGGTGGTTGGGGATGGGGATGGAGGAGCCAGCCCAGCCCAGCCCTGGCTGAATTCTGGGGGCACCCAGCCCAAGCAGCACAGCTCCCTGCCCCGGGATCTCCCTGTCCTGCACACAACAGCAGGGACACGAGAAGCGCTGCGGGTCCGATTTCCCCATCGTTAAAAAAGCAGCTCGAGAAGCTCCCCCCAAGCTGAGCAGCAGCAGCAGCAGCGGGGCAGGAGGGTCCTGAGAACACCCCTGTTCCTGCTGCTCAGACACGGCAGAGGAGCCACCTCCACTCCTGGAAAACACCAAAAGCTTGTGGTCATTGAAGCATGGAAGGGTTTGGGTTGGAAGGACCTTAAAGACCATCCAGTTCCACCCCATCGTGGGCAGGGACACCTTCCACCAGCCCAGGGTGCTCCAAGCCCTGCCCAGCCTGGCCTGGGACACTTCCAGGGATCCAGTTTTGGATGATCTTTCGCTCCACCTGCGTCGAGGAGAAGAACTGCTCGTGGTGGTTCTTGGGCAGGACTCAGGTACTGTGGTGATGGGAACCACCCAGTTAAAGAGCTTATGGGATCAGAACCAGAACTAAGGGGTGTCTGACCAGATCCAGCTCTTTAAGAGTCGCTGATGAAATTCTTCCTGGGCAATAAGAGCACAAAGCCAAGAAGAGTCTCCAAACACGTTTGCACATGAGTGTCTGAGCAGGTTGGGACATGTGGCTCAGCAGGAGCTGGGCAGGAACCCCAGCTGGGGGAAATGCACGACAGAGATTGACAACAGACAAGTGCCTCGTAATCCTGGACGGGCTGTGCTGCCTTTTCACAGCCCAGAAAAAGAGCTCCAGGCTTCTGGGGGTGGAGGAGATAAAAAGAGGCACATCCAGGAGCCCCCACTGGTCAGCACAGGTCAGTTGTTGTGATCTCTGGCTCTGCATCCCCCTAACAGCGAGGAGAAAATGGGCTCTGCTGAAAGGCAACCTGCTGGCTGGAGGATCCAGGAGGAATCCCTCAGGGACTCATCTGTTTCACATTCTAATTACGTGCACAAAAATAACCCACACTCTAATGACACTTCCTGATGACATAAAGGTTAGGATGAATCATTAATACAGAGGCAGCACAGAGGATCACACACGATCCAGAGGCTCTGGAGGGTGGGAACGGCGTGGGGTGAACTCACACACGGCACAGCAGGGCTTGGGGATGCCTGGGATTACGGGATGGCAGGTGGGGACTGGCCCCAGGCAGGTGCTGGGACTGTGAATTCCAGGTAAGTCAGGAAAGGAGCCCCAGGGCACACTCTGGAGGGACTGCCACGAAAACACATCCTCACCCAAAACACTGACACAGCCCCCTGCAGAAACACACCCAGGCTGTGCCAGGGACAGGGATGGGAAGTGGAAAAGGAGAAAAAGGGCGAGACACAAACTCTTTTTGGCCCACTGATATTCATTTTTAATAAATCTTGGAGTAGCAGGGAAATTCTGGAGGGTATATTAGCATTTTTCTGGACAATGCTAAAAAGGAAAAGTGGAGTGATTGGGTAGATCACACCAGAGAGCCTGGCCTTAAAAACAGGCAAAGGAACAGACGAGCTGAGAGGAGACTCCAGCAGGGAGAAATGAAAGGCTTGTGACTCAGGATCAGCACCAGGAGCTCCTGCTGGGCTGTGGCAACGGGAAGGGGAGCCAGGAAGAACCGAGGGTACCAGTGGTGATACTGAGCTGAGGAAAACACTGTTAGACACCAAACTGTAACACAGAGAGTGAGGAGAAGGTGCTCACAAGGGAAAAAAGTAGCCAAGCAGAGGCATTAATTAAAGATTGGAACACTCAGAGACATCCCCTTCTCAGGTACCCAAAGGCCACGACGGGCTGACTCTGTCACAGCAGGTGGATACGGTCACAGGATGGAAACACAGAACACAGGGATGTGCAATCCAAGGAGCAGAGGGAGACCCAAACCCAGCTGGAGTCAGACATGAACACCCTGGGCTGGAGACAACGTGTTCTCCAACAATCTGGGACGCAGCAGTGGCAGAACTGGCAGTGAGAACCTACGGACCCTTCGGATCACCACGTTCCACAGGAACATCAGAGGGACTTCTGGTTCAGAGACTGAACAAAGAATGGCATTTCACTGGATTCAAAACCTGAACTAACCAGGTGAAACGTGCCATGAGAAAAGGAACATCAGAGGGGCTGGTCAGATGGCTGGTCAGGAATCCATGGACTCATGGAACAGTTTGGATTGGAAGGAACCTTAAAGCTCATCCATGCAACCCAGAGAAGCACACAAAAAGCAGTGGTAGTGGAGCAGTCATCCTCCTGAGGCACTGAATTGTTTCAGTCACTCTAAAAACACTGCACTGAGGGAAAACCACCTGATTCATGGAAAGAAAGACGACAAAAATGCAGAGTATTGTTCCTTTCAAAAGAGAAGACAGTTGTGCTCAGTAACACACAATCACTGAACAATCTGATTCCTCTGAGCTTGCAGCTCTTGTGATGGAGCTTTACTCCACAAACCTTGAAGGAGCTTTATGAGCAGAGACCTCTCAAGCCCTGGGCAGGAGGTTGGGCTGGGGACAGAAATACAGAACCGTGGAGGTCGGAAAAGACCTCCAAGACCATCAAGTCGCGACCTGCGACCGATCCAGTCATTCCTTGAACGCCCCCAGGGATGTTCAGACCTCCAGACCTCCCTCCCACCTGCAGGAGAATCAGCCAGAGATGTTCAGAGCCAGCTGACGAGCGAGGAGGAGCAGCCAGGAGGGCCCCGACACCGCCGCTCGTCCGGGCGCGAACACACCCGCCGAGGGACCCGCGGGGCGAGGGAGGAGAGAGCAGTTCTGGCTCCAAATTGAGCCCCCGAGACTCCACTGACGTGTGCAGGGGAAAAAAAGGTGTGTGTGGAGTCATCCTGGGGGAGAGCGGGCGGCGCGGGGCGGTGATGGAAACAACCGCGAGGATTAATCACTAATTAATGATGTGGCTTCAGACGCCGAAAGGGGAGAAAGCGCCGGGTGGATTCACAAGGCTCCTCATCTGCTGTTTAAACCCGGGGCTCTCGTGGCACAGCAAGTGCAAAAGCAGCCCAGAGCTCCAAGCTTTTGCAGGACCAGGGTCTGAGGGAGGCGAGGAGGGAGCCGGGGAAGAGAAGGACGTGGGCGAGGACACAAAACTCGGGGAAATATTTAAATTCCTCGCGGCTTCCATCATTTCCTGGAACGCTCTCCCAGCGTTTCGTGCAGTCCTGCAGGGCTCTGCAGGCTGTGCTTGGGAAGCTGTTGGTGCTGAGCTCTGCCAAGGCAGGTGTTGTGCCGAGCCAGCCCAGCCCCAGTCGCGCCGTGGAAGGGGCTGAACGGGAGCGGCTCCCACGGAACACGGGCTGGGGTCACTCAGGGTGTCCCAGGGCTGACAGAGGCACCCAGGCCAGCACCTGGGGGAGGGATGTGAATAATAATGACTCCCTTTGGCTCGCTGTCCCCACTGAATCCACGATCAGACCTTTGGGGCTTCATGTGAGGCAAACCTCGAGAAGCTGGTGCTGCTGGAGCAGCCACAGAGTGGCTGTGATGCTTCGTGGAAGCCGGAGGATGAACTTCCCCTGCACCTTCTCACCCTCAGCTTCTCCCAGCCTAAAGCCCTGAACCCACAGAGTCACCCCCCAGGTCATTCTCAGCTGTGAACAAGGGGATAAATGGCAAGATATCATTCCCCTCTTGCAGTTAAAATGGATAACAGTGCTGGGGGTGCTCTTCTCCCTGGCCAACAGGAGACTCGGGGTGCTGCTCCCGGGCCCAGCACGAGGACAGGCAGCAGGAACACAGGGAAACCTCCCAGCAGAGTTGATCTTCCTGCAGATAAAAAATGGCCAAACCCAAGAGCTCACCCAGCGGGGTCCTGGGCGACGCCACCGAGACCAACCCCAGAGACCTCACCCTGTGCCGCTCCAGCCTCGGGTCCCCCCCAAAGTGGGGGAAGTTTGCTGAGTGCTGGGGGTGTTTATTGACAGCCAAAGCCTGAAAAATAGAGGCTTTCAGGGAGATGGATCGTTCACTGACCACGGACTGCCACGATAAATACAGTCCTGACAGGATAAAGGGATGTGGGGTTTGCTCTCAATGAACTTAAATCTAAACGTTGAATAATAAAAGGTGTACATGTTTGATTTCTGTATCTACACATTTTCTCAGGATAAAGTTGTTAAAACAGATTAAAAGAGAAATGAGGAGTTTGATGAGCAGGACACAGCATGAGCATCGTTTAAGGAAAGCACCTCTCATTGCTGGAGAACTAATCAAAAATCAACTTTTTAAACCCATTTCAAGAAGACTCTGGCTCCAAATAAATATTAACTTGGGGGGGCTGAGAAAAAATAGGCAAAATTTGTGATTCTTTGGGTAAATATATCTGTGCTTCATGCAGAGGACAAAGGCTGGCAGTGCCCTTGACTGGTCACACCCCTTGGAGCCACGGGCTCACATCTTTCCATAGGTGAGGAGCAGCTGGAACTTACAACGTTCCCGACTTTTCTGAAGTGTTACCTCCACAAAACTCCAGGATTTGTCATCGTTTTTTGACGTTCCTGGCTGTCAGAGGCAGGAGTGAGAGATGCAGATGAGCTGCCTGTGCACACACAGCCCAAAATGAAAGCTCCTCCTCGGGGTTCGCCTCCCCCCTGCACACGGAGCAGGAAAGCGTAAGAGATGACACAGGCAGGAGGCAGCAGAGCCTCCTCATCACGGCACAAACCTCATCCCTCCTCCTCCTCCTCCTCCTCTACCTCCTCCTCCTCCTCCTCCTCGCCCCACGGAGCTCAGAGGCTCCGCACACACCGTGTGCAATCCTGGGATCACTGAGGTTGGAAAAGCCCTCCCAGCCCATGGATCCCCACCTTGTCCCCCAGCCCAGAGCTCTGAGTTTGGAGTCCCCAGCCCTGGAGGTATCCAAGGCAGGCTTTGGGACTCCAAACCTCCCTGGGCAGCCCCTGCCAATGTTTAACAACCCTT
>JAWWES010000482.1:0-10437 GCA_035583135.1 Lophotriccus pileatus | reverse complement strand
GAATCGAACCTGGGCCTCGGCGGTGACAGCGCCGCGTCCTTAACCACTAGACCACCGGGGGCTCCCACTCCCATAGTAAACACAAAGCTTTTAATTGTTTCTGAGGATCTTTTTCACCCCAGGGTATTTGGTAGGAATAAGTATAGAAAATATTTAGCAGTTTGTTTTTTTTTTCAAAATTTCTATGACATGAAAAAGATGTATCCTTTAGAACTTTTGTCTAGCAGCTGCAAGATTATGTGTGGATGAGGGTTGTTAGTCACAATAAATGTCAAAAACTATAAACCCTGTTAAAGCGTCAGTGAGTCACCTCTTCCTCGCATGTAGGTAATAGTGATGTTAGGAAGAGTTTGGGCTGCTAGAACTGAAGACTCTTCTCTTTTCCTCAATTCAAGATTTCCTGGAAAAGAGCCTAAGAATTGTTGTGCTTAAATGTTACTCCTCTGTTATGGCTTCAAGTGCAAAAGATGTGAATACTGAGACAAATAAAAAAACTTTTTAAATGATTGTTTTCTCCCTTCTCATTTCTCCTTAATGGACGAGTTAATGAGACACATCTCAGAAGTATTTAAAATGATCTCATTTTTCCTCTCTTGCAGACTATTTTTACAACTAAGTAACAACAGCAACAACAAAATTGCAGGCAGCCTGGAGACAGACATAGAGAAACTAGTTCTTTTTAGTCTCTGTACCATATCTATCGTGTTTGCTAACATTTAGAGGAGTTTCTGAATTGGCAACCCAGTTACATGTTGCTGGTGTATTTTACAAGTAAAGTCACAGAAGAAGTTGTTTTAAAATGGTATATGTAAGGATTCAAATAGAAAAAATAGATGTTTAGGTTGTTGTAAGTAATTGGAGCATGTTTCTGAGTGTGAACAAACATAAGCCTGTATTTTGAGATGTAAAAGGCTTTTTTCTTTTCATGAAGGAGATAAAGAGTTTTGACTTGAACAGAGAGATAGTTGTCATCCACTAATATTCTTGAGTATATTTTTCAGTCACTTTATGACTGACTAAAGCTTCAGATCGATGGAGAACCAGACACCTGTGGAAAAATTCTTGAATTGTTGTATGTATGCAAGTCATACATAGTAGAACTATATTTCTGCTTCTAAAAATGGAAGAAATCGAGCTCAAACCAAAAAATAGCTCAAACTCTAATTCTAACCATGTCAAACAAGATGCATTAGAAGTCATGAAAAATCTTGAAGAGTGCTAATTTTTCTTATGGATTTCAATATAATTTCTTACCTAGATATTTACCACATGAAAACATTTGTATCCTCTTGGCTTTAAATGTATCTATACCATTAAATCTTGTTATTAACTCTTCTAATTTGAATATTTCTAAACATGATTTTTGAACATTTCTTTAATGATTGTTAAAAGGTGAGAGTTCTGCTACAACACAGAATGCAACTTAAATCTATAAAATCCCTTCTTTGTAGTGTCGTGCTGTATACAAGTTAAAATAAAACTGGTGTTTATGCTGAGTAAACACCAGTTTCCAGTAGTCTAACTTTGGTGAGGATTAAGACTGTTAAGTGGTAATTAGAGGACAGTTAAAACTGATGTAATTTTGAATGTGGTCATAAGAGATTTCATGAGCTACTACTGTTAAAATGTGTGAAGCTCTTTGCATCCACTGACTTTCTAGCTGCTTCCTTTCCCTTGCCAACTGTACTTTATGGAAATTTGTCTATCCATAAGACCCATCTTGCACTTCCATAGACCTCCTAGATCTACTTGTCTCTAGACTGAACCTCTCTGACACTCTGCAGGAGGAATGTGGTTATTTCATTGTGATTATTCTTCATGCAGCTGTTGTGGCAGCTCATAATATAATATGACCTGTGGTTACACTTTCTGCCTGTAAATTGGACCTGTTCAATGACTAGCATTAACTCCGGTGAGTAAACAACAAAGTTTACTAAGGAAATTATTGTATATTGTACTCATAAATGAGTATTGTGCCTTCGAGGGTTATGTTAGGCAAATTATTTTCAGATCACTCATCAAATTCTCAGAAAAGCAGCATTTTAAGCTAAATGCATTATTTAAATCATGTGAAAAAACAATAAAACCAAATTCTTCTGGCGTAAGTATGTTGCAAAGACAACATTTAGATCAGCTCTTACAGAAGAATCATGTACATGAAACTGAAAAGAAGATAAAAATTATACTGTGTGTTATTATTCTTGGAGGTGCTCAGAATGAAGAGGTCAGATATGACTAGAATTCTGGAACTGGATGACCAAAACAGAATACCAGTTTTACAGATAAATGGCTTTGGACTGTGTTAAAAAAGAATAGCAGTCATTTCCTCTCTTATCTGTCGTTAAAAAAAGAAGTCTGCCAATAAAGGGAAGAGATATGCCTTAAAGAAAGCTCTGCACTAGTGTTCTGATAATTAATGAGCACCTTCTGGGGGCTGCTGGCCAAACTTGGCACTGGGAATTTGCAAAAGGCTCCAAGTGACCCTTCTAATAAACACCCCAGGTATGTTTCAAGTATTTAAATAAAGAGATGCTTTTAAAAATCTTTTTGATGTTCACAATCTAGGTAGTGTCTTTTTGGTGGAATTATACATGGAGAATAGTTCATCCAATTAAGGCTAAAATTTATTATATGGCTTTGGAATGAGTTTCTAATTTGACACATTGATTTGTTTTGTGATTAGTTTCATCCTTTCATCATTCCAATTTATATGGGTATTAAATACATCAAAACGACTGCAGTTGTTTTCCAGACACTTCTGACATTTGGTTTGTCAAAGAGAGAATGAGAGATTAAGACAGAGAAAAAAAAGTTCATCAAAAGTTTGTGTAAACAATTTAATTTTTAATAATTTTCATCGAGGATGACTCAAGAACCATTTTTTAATTTTTTTTTTTTAAATCAGTGTTACTGGAAAAGTATCCTTAACCCAGGGTATCCATGGGATACCAATAACCAAAAAGAGTTATATAATTCTGATATGATTAACAATCTAATATTTTTGCAGACAACACATTTCAATGATTGAACATTCTAGAGTCTTCTTGTCTAAAAAGAAAGTGTCATCTTTTCATCATTTGTAAAAGTTAGTTACACGTATGACCAATCAGGTAAAGTGGCAGGGGAATTTGGATGAGGAATATTTTAAACAGACAAAAGGTGCTGAAATTCCATCTAGGGTAAAAGCCTGGGAGGCCTTTACTCCCCAGAGACCCTAAAAACACTACTCCTAATGTGTTCATATCTCCAGCAGATGAATTTTTTTTCTAACCTTTCCAGGGTTTTAAGGACAAAAACTTAAGGGAATATTATAACACAGATTCTAAATTTGCCATTTCTCCTGGCTGGTTCATAATCTCATATATTAGAAATGGATTAATCTCCGTTAAGGAATTATGGCATTCTAGATGTTGATCGCTGACACCTTTCCTTCTTACATCTCTTAATCAGAAACAGTAAATGGTAAGAACACAGAAAAAGGTGCCATCAGGCACGTTGGTACGACAGTGGTGTCAGGAGCATGCTTTGGTATGCTTGTGTGAAATAATTACAGTTAGGAGATGCATTTCAGGAATTTTTGCTACCATTGGTAGTCTTAAGTGGGAGAAAGATTGAAAAAAACAAGATAAAAAATGTCTTGTCTTAGCCATAAAACTTCTCCAAAATATAGCACTTACTACCTTTTTATAGCGTTATAAAATAATTTTTTTTCTTTTACTGATTTGTCTATTTTCAATCAAATACATCACTTTCAGTTATGGTCTTTAGAGGACAACTTCAGAAATGCATACTTGCTCATCTGACAATTTTTTCCCCATTTTTAGTACCAATTTTATTCTACTTTACACTGAGTCAGTCTGAATATATTCACAAGTAAATCAACAGTCTGATTTTTATATTTTGCTTTAGAAAATAAGAATGTGTATCAGAATAGATACCAAGGAGAACTCCACAGTCATTGAAAAACTTGTATTTGATGTCTTCAAAATAAAAGATTATTCAGAAAAGTAAGAGATGCTTTTGAAGATAAACATTATGATTTTATAATAATTTCTTTATTTAAAGAAATTTCTGTTTTTGTAGTGTGTCCAACATAGAATTTGCATTAATTATAATTTATTAGAAAAGTGTAGTATGCAAGACATCATGATTCAAATGAAAACTTTTATTAAACAATTAAACCTCTTCTTCAGACTTAATAAAAAATATTTTAATAAGGGTTGCAACAGTAACAAATAAAAAGTAGTGTGAATTCATAAGGTTCATTTTAGCTTACCTAAACATTGTCAAGTTGATTTTTTAATACCTCCAATTTATTCTGTTTTCTGACTCTTCTCTTAAAATATGAAACTTTTTTTGTACCTCCTTTCTCCACAAAGAAATAGACTCTTCCCAGTAAATAACACTGCTAACAAGAAATGGACTGTAATGGAACCTCTTGAATATTCAAGATTAATGGCTTTCAAATCACTTGTCTGAGGTATTTGGGGCATATCTAGACAGAAGATGCATACAGGCAAAGCTTCAGGTTTGTCTATTCTGAGTTGGCTGGGTACAGTTGACCACTGAAAGTTTCTTCTGGCTGAAGAAACAGATATGATACAATCAAGTGATTTGTTTGTGTTTATTTAGCATCCTAATACAAGAAAATTTTCAGGGAGACAGAAGTTTATAAGTACAAACCAACCTTTGAATATAAAACTTTAGATCCAAACTCACTTAGGAATTTCTGAAAAAATTACTTTATGCATCCTAAATCTGTGAACGTGAATGAGGTTGTTAGGAGATGGCTGAAAGAGTGACTTGGTTGAACAGCCATCTTGGCTGAAGGTGGCTGAAAATAATTACACATGATGGCATTCACAGAGCTCTTAATGTTATTCAATACCTTCTGTGAAACTACTTAAAATTGTCAAAATGCGCTCCCCCCCCCCACCCCCCTCCCCCAGAATAGCAAGGAAAAAAGGGAAGTTCTAAAAGCTTTTTTCCTTTCTGGTCCAATTTTGGGGTACCCTACACCTGGGGTATAATTTTTTATAATTTTATATATAATTTTTTAAATGTGACATGTTCTTTTAAATTTTTATATAATTTTTTATATTGGGTGTAAAAGCATAGATTTATTTTTAATTAATGCAAAAAGTGTTGCAGATAATACAGAAGCTCATTCGAAGGGCTTCTGCTTCATACTTTTCAATGTAAAGTTGATCTTGAAGAAAGCTAAGAGTAATGTCTTCTTCTTACTGATCTCTCCTCCAGGTTTAAGTGATTTATTTAGCTTTGTTGTAGATGTGACTGTTGCTTTACAGACATTTATAAAACAGTTCCCTGACTGATGGACCCTAACTTAGCAGATAGGTATTTATCACCTGCTTCCTTAATTCATGTCTACTTCAGGGATTTACTGTTTGTGAAGTTGAAGCCTACATATTTCTTTGATTTTCCTGTTCTACTACCTGTGTAACTACTTTAATTTTTCCTCTCTCATGTGTAAATAAACATATTGAGTTACCGTCTATCTACAACCAGATTTCACCTACAGATAAGCAGTATACTTAATAACTTTAAAAACCTGAATTTTGATTGCTGTAGTTTGATTTGCTTTTTAAATCATTCTCAAGGACAGGGTTTCAGTCAATAAAAATTAAACAAATTCATTACCCAGAATCAGAGTACCTTTATACCAGCAACTTTCATTCTAAAAGCATTTTAAAAGTTTTGAGGCAGATCTGAACACAGTGGTAACTCAGGGAAGACGACCCACCACTACTACCTTCCCAGAAAGGGTGATTTCTATATCCAATTGTGCTGACAGTTGAATTTTCAGACACACTGGCAGTCTAGAGAGTTACATTAATATCTTGGGGTGTTTAAGAGTATGAGACTGCCTTGTGTTGTGCCAGAGCAAAGATCCTTCCAGGTCAATACACTCCTCTAGGGATGGAGGTGTGCTGCAGGTTTTATTCATAACTTTTGCTTTTAGTAATCTGTGGTCACTTTCTAGTATGGAAAATTCCACTGGAGGTGGTGGGATGGAAGTGATCCATCTCTATCTTTTGCCAACCAAGGAGCAGGTCAAGCTGTGGTGGTAGACAGGGGCAGACCCCAGGTCAGGACACCAGACACCTCCACTTTTTTGAAATTACATAATACAGTTACTTGGATCAACTTGTTTAGTTTACCAGTCTGTTCTTCATTACATAAGTTAGAGTACGGCTATTACACAAGAAGTTCACAGACAATGGTATTCTTTTGTGGCTGTTAAATGATGTGCCACCTTCAAGAGAATTCTAGGAATTTTAGAATTCATGGAAATATAGTTACTGGGAGGTAGATGCATGTGTCTGTGTTTTCAGGGACAAATTTCCAGCTGTATGAAGTGGCTGATACCTGCACAAACTACTGGGTATATACATGCAGCTGACTGGCACAGCTGAAATTACCCTATGTTACTTTTTATTTTTTTTTAATGAAAAAAATAAAAAGAAAAAAGAAAGAAGAAAGAACTAAATTTGATTATACTTTATAAATTTTTTTTTTTTTGTAACTCAGCCAAAGTACGTTGCTGAGAATGTCTTCACAGAGCAAATAAATTGGACTAAACTACTTATATTCTAGTATTTTGTCTACTTTCATTCTCATTTCACTCACTACAAAACAATTATCCCCCTTTACCATCTAGTCTGGATCACAAATAAGTCATAAGAGTTCTTTGGAATATTTTTTGTTCATTTCAGTCATCTATTTTCAATGGTATACAATTAAGTCTCTCATGACAATCTGTCATTGTGTAGCCTCTCAGTATGCTATCTTGAAATGAAAAGCTTAACAATACTGGATTCTAGTGATGCTCATGATTGTTACCACATTGCAAAACTGTTTCTGCTTGTCAAAACATGACATATTGATAGTCTAATTTTCAAGAAAACAAACTCCACTATGATGGCATGTGTTGTTTTGTACTTCTTAATAGCAGAATATATATGTGTGCCTCAATTGTACATTCATAACTACAACTAAAAACTCACCAGAGACAGAATTGGTGAAATAATATGCTGAGGTCCATTAAACTGAGGAACTCCTGATACTGTGTCAAGGAGTAAGAAGAGGCTTTGTTGGTAGACTTCTCTAAACATAAATGATCTCGTAGAGCTAAACACACAGCATATGATTTTGTATACCTCCTTTTTTTTTTTTTTTTTTTTTTTTTTGCAAATAAACGTTTGTTTTGTGCTAATACTGTTGCAAAAGTGCTGGAGAAGAAGTTAAAATTGATATGTGAACATTTCCTTTAGGCTTAGGTTCTATCAGTCATTCTGCCCTTTACAAATGCCCATCTCAACATCTGTGTCGTGAGGGCTGAAAACAAGATTAAATGTCCAGATCTTTTATTATCCTCCTGATCTTCACTGAGCCCTCCTTCCTTAAGAATTTTTTTTTTGTGCAGCAAAGGGAGAAGACTCTCTTGGGAATGCTATTAAAACTGATCCAAAAAGTTGAGAAACTTTTACCTTGTAATGTAAAAATACATTTTTTTCTGTTATATATCTCTGGTGTATGGCATGAAAAACATAATGAAAAATATTTTGACTGTTGACATTTGTCCAAATCAGTTGTATTTTCAATGAGTATTGAGCTCCCATTGTCATTTCAATAGCTTCTGGTCCAACAGAAAGGGAAATGTCACTGTACATACAGAACTACATGTATGAATTGCACTATATCCCAATATTAAATTCTTGAACTTTACATAAGATGTATTATTTTTTCTTATGAACTCAGAGACTGTAGCAGAGACTTAAAGATCCCAGCTTTTCCTATTTGCATATACTTTAGGAAATTATTTCAATAACCCATAAACTGGGAACTTTAGTCCCTGTTAGTCTTTTCATAAATATTTTCTTTAGCTCATGTGTAGACAGATAGAGCTACATTACTTCAGCATCCTACATCTACTTGTAAAAGAGATCTGTCTCATTGGAATGATTTTGGAAATAGTTAGTTGTTCTGCAGCACAGAAATTATTCTTCTACTACCTTTCTGTCACATTACTTGTGTAAGGGAAAATATATCTTAAAAAAGGGGAAATTAAGTGAGAATGACTGAGATGACTTGGTGCTATACTCAGTAATGTCTCTTTATCCACCAGCTACTTGTAACTCATCAAAAAAAAAAAATCGATCTATATGTTATTTATTGTCCTTTTTCACTTTTTAAAGCTTTTTTTTAAAATAGATTTGAAACTGAAAATGACTCTTTAGTGAAAAAAAAGTATTTGCTATTATCTGGGAAAGCAGCAAAAGACTACTGTATCATCATCATCATGTCATTTAAAAGAAAATAATTGTAATGTTGAACTTCAGACACTAAGTAAAAGAAAGTTGTGCAATTATTTTACATTAATTGAAATTACTGAAGTTTATTTATATCCTAATGGACAAATTTTATAAACCTCAAACAATAATATTTACTTTTATTTATACTACCATAAAACAAAGAGGTGGTTTTTTCATAAATATATTTTCAGAATTTATATGGGATATGGTTGTTTTAGGTAGACAATTATTATCTTACATGGTCACTTGAACATAGCCAATTATATAACATTTCTACTATATCACTTTTATAATTCAGTGTTATATCTGCAATCCTGTATAAGAGGAAAAAAAATAATTAACAGCTGCCTCGTAATAAGAAAGTCTGCCTGTCTTCCTGACATTTTCAACATCCTTATGGTGGAAGTGTTGAAAATATTTAACTTGAAGATTAATTTCTCTGGAAATTTGCAATATGTAAATTTGCTGTATCTATACCTTTGGCTTTCATCAGAAAAACAGCAGTGAATATCATACTCAAAAAATAGTTCCTTGAGACTAAAGATACTAGAAGTGACAATATTAAGTCATGGTGTTAAGCCTGCTTTGGACCTGCATGTGGCCTGAAAAATGCAGCCTGGAGTACAAAGGAAAATTAAATTGGTGCTTAAAAAAAAAATCAACAACCCAAACTGATATAGACCCAAGAAAGCAACAAAAAACGCTCTAGAAAATATGAACTGAATTCACTTCAATATAGATTTTTGTTCCTGGGAAAAATTTGCATCAATGTGGAGCTCTGATTTTTTAAATTTCATCATTCATTTATGGTTCATATAAAAGACGTTTTAAATCTATATTGTGGTGTCCTACTATCTAAAAATGTACTTCTGCTGTATTCTGACTTACTCGAAGACCAGTGCACCCTGTCTGCACTGATTTGTTCCAGGTATAGGCATCAGAGGGACTTTAGTTAAACCAGCTCTATAGTTCTATAGCTGGTCATCCACATCCTTGCCTGCTTTCTGCTCCTGACCCTAAATGCTACTACGGACATTGGGTCTATGGATCAGAGAGCTGGATAAACTGCATCATCTATGTGTCTCCATCACTTTCTAAGCTGTTTGTATTCCTCTAAATCATCAATAAAATGCTAGGCAGAACAGGACTATGGTGCTTAGGAAGGGGATACAAACACAAGAGAACAGAAAATGGAACAGGAAACTCACTCTTAAGAAGTCATCCAAAACCAAATCCTCCATCATCAGTGTAATAGGATTTGACAAGAGATAGTGAGGGTGGAGATGGAATTAACTCCTCTTCCTGCATCTAGTCTTTTACTGACTTGAAAGATTCAAAAGTCATTAACTAGCACTCAGTGTATGCTACTTCAGTATGCCAGCCTAACCTCTATTACTGATGATATAAACCAAAAACTATTGACCATTGTGGGCTCCATAAATAAAGATTTAAGCACAGGTTGTACTTCATGAATGAAAAACATATGCTTTGTTGTATTTTCAGTAGTTAGTTTGCAAATAAAAATGTAATGAAAAGGGGAAAATAATTTTTTCTTCCTTATCATATCACATGACAATTCTATATGTGAGTAATATAGGTTTGAACAGAAATAGTTGTGGAAAAACATTCTTTATTTAGGTCTAAATTGTGCCACTGCTTCTGTTTCATCTTTAAAAACTCAGTTTTGTATGTATTTCATATAATGAAGGAAAGAATTACAAATAAATAAATTTCAGTTCAGCATCAATACTATCAAATAGATTAAGTCCCTGGCATGTACAAATCTCTGGGTACTGATGTAATAAAAGTAACTTACTGTTTAATGAAATAACTACTTGTGACATTATTATTTTTTCTCTTTTCCTAGTTGAGTTTCAATGAATAAGAATACTACTCATAGATGGCAAATAATGAAATCTACCTTAAATTGGTATGAAGAAATTTTAAAAACTAGGTTAGTGGGAAAAGATGCCAAGAAGATGGACAGTTTGGAATAGTTTAGCTTAGGCCATTGTCCTAGTTAGAACAGCTGGGACCAATTCATCACTGGATGGGTGTAACCCAAACCTGTGTGTTCTATAGCCTTCCATGTCATTTCCCA
>JAWWES010000481.1:0-10452 GCA_035583135.1 Lophotriccus pileatus | reverse complement strand
CTTCTCTCTCCTCTCTCAGACCAAGTGAAAAAAAAAGGTTTCCAGGCTGGAATATCTTTATCTTTCTCTCTCTCTCTGGTGTTTGCTGTGGGTTGATGGAAACCTCTCCAAAAATAGGAGAAATCTAAAAATGAAGCACTGGCAGGATGGAATCCACCCCAAAATTAGGGAAACCCCAAAACGAAGCAGTGGGATGATGGAAACCATCCCAAAAAATAGGGAAACCCCAAAATAAAGCACTGGCAGGATGGGGAGGGGGCTCATCCCATGCCTGTTATTCCCTGTGGGATCCCCAGGATGGGGAAGGGGCTCATCCCATGCCTGTTATTCCTGGTGGGACCCCCACGATGGGGAGGGGGCTCCTCGTGGCCGTTTTCCCGAGCCCACCCCACTCCCACTCGTGCCCGGTTCCTCTTTTCGGTTCCGGGATCAAACCCGGGGCAGTTTCGGGGCCTCTTCCCCTTTTTTTTTGGGGGGGGGTTGGTTTTCTCAGAAGAAAATTCTCACGTTTTCCAGGAAATCGATGTCGGGGAAAGGGGAAGAAGGGATGGGATTTGTGTGTCCCCCCTTCCCCCGAGGAACATCTACACGGAATTCCTCCCACCTCGGCCCTCCCTTCTCACAGAGTCACCCGGGAAGCTGGAGGGGAATAACGAGGAAAAAGGGCCATCCCAGGAGCCGGGAATACCCTGGGACACGGGAGAGGAGCTGGGAATTCCCTGGGATACTGGGGAGGAGGAGGAATTCCCCGGGATACTGGGAAGGAGCAAGAGAGAGACCCAAAAAAGAAGGCCGCTGTTTCTGCCCGGTTTCGAACCGGGGACCTTTCGCGTGTGAGGCGAACGTGATAACCACTACACTACAGAAACGCCGTGCCGCGCTCCCCGCCCCGCCGCCCTACGGCCGCGCTCCGCTCACCGCGGAGGGGCCGCCCCCGTCCCCCTGCGCTGCCGGAACGGGCGGAGGAATCGGGGGGAAAATAAAACAAACTAAAAATGAGATATTTCAGGGCAAAATAAAGAGGGCCGGACCATGGCGGGGCTCGAACCCGCGGTTCAACGGGTGGGAGTCGAACGCGCTGCCCGGTGAGCCACGCTGGAGCGGGGCGGGGTTTCGGGAGACCACGCCTCCTCCCCGCTCAGGCCACGCCCCCTCGAGGCAGCGTGATTCCTCCAGTCCTCCGAGACCAACGAGTCGCGCGGACGGAAAACGCTCCCCCCTCCCGTTGCTCGGCAACGCGCGCCAGTTCCGGTCAGGTGGCGGAAGGCGGAAGTGCCGCGGCGCTTCCCGGAGGTGGCGGAGCCGCCGCCGCTTCGCGACCGAGCGGGGCCCGCGCTGGGCCCGAACCGGGGCCGAGGGGACACGGCGGGGGCTCCGCGGGGGCTCCGCGGCTCCTCCGGCACCGCCCGCGGCCCACACGGCGCGGGGGACGCCCTGCGGGGGCGACGCGGGCAGCGCTGAGGGCGGTGAGGCCTAAACAGGGGCCCGGCCCGGGGGGGTGGGAGGGGCCCGGGGAGGGTTTGAGGGGCCCGGGGGGGGTCAGAGAGGACCCCCGGGTGGTCGTAGGAGCCGCCGAAGGGTCGGTGAGCAGCCCCGGGGAGGGTGGGTGAGGAGCCCCGGGGTGGTCGGGCACCCCCGAGAGCCGTTGGGACCCCCGGGGGAGGTCAGTGAGGAGCCCCCAGGGATCGGCGGGACCCCCGGAGGGTCGCTAAGGACCGCCGGGACAGCGGAGGGAGCCCCGCAGGAGCAGGAGGAGCCCCCCCCTCCAGGCCATGGCGGCCCCCCCGTTGCTGGGCGGCCCCGCGGCCCGGCCCGACCCGGTGGAGACGCTGCAGGAGGAGGCGATTTGCGCCATTTGCCTCGACTATTTCTCGGAGCCCGTTTCCATCGGCTGCGGCCACAACTTCTGCCGCGCCTGCATCTCCCGCCTCTGGGCCCGGCCCGGCGCCGACACCTCCCCGGCCGCCCCCGCCGCGACCCCCGCGGCCGCCCCCGAGGAGGAGGAGGAGGAGCTGGAGGAGGAGGAGGAGGACGAGCTGGACGTGGAGCAGGACGAGGAAGAGGAGGAGGAGGAGGAGGAGGAAGGCGGCGTGGTGGGGGAGGACGAGGACGATGAGATGTGGGAGGATGAAGAGGAGGAGGAGGAGGAGGAGGAGGAGGAGCTCTGGGAGGACCCCGAGGAGGAGGAGGAGGAGGAGGACGAGGAAGAAGCGGCCACGTGGAGCGAGGGGGCGCGGGGGGGGCTGTACTTCGGCGAGGAGGACTTCGAGGAGCTGATGGAGGAGGACGTGGAGGAGGAGGCCGAGGAAGAGGAGGAGGAGGAGGAGGAGGAGGAGGAAGGGCGCTCTCCCCCCGCCGGCCGCGCCGCCTTCACGTGCCCGCAGTGCCGGCAGAGCTTCGGCCAGCGCAGCTTCCGCCCCAACCGCCAGCTGGCCAACATGGTCAGCATCATCCGCCAGCTGCACCCGCGGCCCCAGCGCGGCCCCGCCCCGGCACCACCCCTGCCCGCCCCCGCGGGCCCCGCAGAGCTGTGCCCCAAGCACCAGGAGCCGCTGAAGCTGTTCTGCGAGGTGGACGAGGCGGCGATCTGCGTGGTGTGCCGCGAGGCCCGCGACCACAAGCACCACAGCGTCGTGCCCCTGGACGAGGTGGTGCAGGACTGCAAGGTGGGGGTCGTGGGGGGGGGTTTGGGCGTGGGTTTGGGGGGTTTTTGGGCTCGGCTGAGCTGCCTCTCTCATCCTCTTCCCCCCCAGAACAAGCTCCAGAGCCACCTGGAGCCCCTGCGGAAGCAGCTGGAGGCGGTGCTGAGGCAGAAGTCCAACGAGGAGAAGAAAATCTCCATGCTCAGGGTGAGTTGGGGCCACATCCCGGCATTCCCACCCCTGTCCCAGCGTTCCCACCCCTGTCCCAGCGTTCCTATCCTGTTTTTCCCAGCCCTGTTTTTCCCAGCCCCATCCCAGCATTCCCACCCCAATCCTGGCGTTCCCTTCCTCATTTTTTCCCTCCCCATTCTTCCCAGTGTTTGTTTTCCCCATCCCTTCCCTCTTTTCCCCACTGTTTCCCCCATTCCCACCCTCTTTTCCCAGCCTTTCCCCCCATTCCCAGGAGCAGCTGCACCTGGAGGTGCGGGAGCTGGAGGGGGATTTCGAGGTGCTGCTGTTTTTTTCCCGCGTTCCCAGCCTGTTTTTCCCGCATTCCCAGCTTGTTTTTCCCGCATTCCCAGCCTGTTTTTCCCGCGTTCCCAGCCTGTTTTTTCCCGCATTCCCAGCCTGTTTTTTCCCGCGTTCCCAGCCTGTTTTTCCCGCGTTCCCAGCCCGTTTTCCCGTTCCAGGATCAGCTGCAGGCGGAGGTGCAGGAGCTGGAGGGCGATTTCGAGGCGCTGCACCGGTTCCTGGCGGGGGAGCAGGTCCAGCTGCTGCGGCAGCTCCGGGAGCGCCACGAGGCCGCGCTGGGCCGGCAGCGCCGGAATTTGGGGATGCTGGAGGAGAGGACGGCGGCGCTGAGGAGGCTCATCGAGGAGGCGGAGGCGGCCGCCAGGCAGGACGGGCTGCAGATGCTCAAGGTGGGCAACTGGGGGGACTGGGAGAGCTGGGAGAGCTGGGAATGGGGGCTGCAGCTGCTCAGAGGGAACTGGGAATACTGGGAATGGGGGCTGCAGCTGCTCAGGGGGAACTGGGAACACTGGGAACACCAGGACTGGAGGCTCAGGGTGTACTGGGAGCACTGGGATTTGGGGCTCAGGGTGTAGTGGGAGCACTGGGAACGCCAGGATTTGGGGGCTCAGGGTGTACTGGGAGCACTGGGAACGCCGGGATTTGGGGCTCAGGATGTACTGGGAGCATTGGGAACGCCGGGATTGGGGGCTCAGGGTGTACTGGGAGCACTGGGAGCACTGGGAACGCTGGGACTGGGGCTCAGGGTGTACTGGGAGCATTGGGAACACTGGGAATGCTGGGACTGGGGGCTCAGGGTGTACTGGGAGCACTGGGAGCACTGGAAACACTGGGATTTGGAGCACTGGGAGCACTGGGAACGCCAGGATTTGGGGGCTGCAGCTGCTCAGGCTCCGCTTCCTCATTTAACCTTTTCCTCTCTTTTTCTTTCCCCAATTTCCCACCCAGGACATCAAAAGCACCTTCATCAGGTCAGTCCATCCCAGGGGAACCTCCTTGGATTTTGGGGGGTGTGGAAAAAACCCACCCCAGGGGGGGCTTTTTTCCAGCCTGGAACGGCCGGGAATTCCTAAGGGGGGCACAGCTGGAATTTTGGGAAGGTCGGGAAGGGGCTTCAGAGCCCCTCCAAAACAGCCAAATCCTGATTTTTTCCCCCCTTCCCTTTCCAGGTGTGAGAACATCAAATTCCAGGAGCCCGAGGTGGTGCCCGTGGAGGTGGGGAAGAAGCTCCGGAATTGCTTCCTGCAGGACGTGGTGCTGAGGAAGATGGAAAAGATCTTCAGGAAAGTGCCCCAAGGTGGGGGAGGAGAGAGAGATGGGGATGAAGGGGTGGGAATTTCGGGTTAAAGGGTGGAAATTTGGGGTTAAAAGGTGGAAATTTGGGGTTAAAGGGTGGAAATTGGGGTTAAAAGGCAGGAAATTTGAGTTACAGGCTGGAAATTGGGGTTAAAGGGATGGAAATTTGGGGTTAAAGGGTGGAAATTTGAGTTATAGGCTGGAAATTGGGGTTAAAGGGATGGAAATTTGGGGTTAAAAAGCTGGAAATTGGGGCTGAGGAAGTGACAGTTGGGGGGTTAAAGGGGTGAAAATTTGGGTTAAAAGGCAGGAAATTTGGGGTTAAAAGGCTGGAAATCGGGGCTGAAGAAGTGAAACTTTGAGGTTAAAACGCTGGAAATGGGGGCTGAGGGAGTGACAGTTGGGGGGTTAAAGGAGTGAAAATTAGGGTTAAAACGCTGGAAATCAGGGCTGAGGGGAGTGAAAGTTTGGGGTTAAAAAGCTGGGAGTGAAATTTTGGGATTAAAGGGGTGAAAATTTGGGTTAAAAGGCTGGAAATGGGGGCTGAGGGAGTGAAATTTTGAGGTTAAAAAGCTGGAAATGGGGGCTTTGGCAGTGCCAGCGGGGGCATTAGGGGGCAGGAACGGCAGCTCTGGGGGTGCCCCTCGGATCTCACCCCCCCAAACCCCCCCCCAATCCCCCCCAGCCGACGTGACCCTGGACCCCTCGACGGCGCACCCGCGGCTCAGCCTGTCCCTGGACCGGCGCAGCGTCCGGCTGGGCGAGCGGCGCCCGGAGCCCCCCGGGACCCCCCGGAACCCCCCCGGCTCTCGGGGGGCTGACGGCGGCGACCTCTGCGTCCTGGGAGCCCCCGGGTTCAGCGCCGGCCGCCACTACTGGGAGGTGGAGGTGGGCGGGCGGCGCGGCTGGGCCGTGGGCGCGGCGCGGGAGAGCGCCCGGCCCCGCCACAAGGGGGGCTCTGGGGTGACAGGGGGACCCCCCAAGAGGGAGATCTGGGCCGTGGGCACCACGGGCAAGAAGTACCAGGCGCTGACGGCCACGGAGCAGACGGCGCTGGCGCCGGGGGAGCAGCCGCGGCGCTTCGGCGTCTACCTGGACTACGAGCGGGGGCAGCTCTGCTTCTACAACGCCGAGAGCATGAGCCACATCCACACCTTCCACATCTGCTGCCGGGACAGGGTCTTCCCCTTCTTCAGGATCGTGGCCAAGGGCACCCGCATCAAGATCTGCACCTGACAGGGCCGGGAGAGCCCCCCAAAAACAACCCCCCACACCCCGGGGCTGCTCTCGGCTTCTGGCACCCGCTTCGCTCCCGACATCCCTCCTCATCCTCATCCTGATCCCGATCCTGATCCTCCTCCTCGCTGGGATCCTGCAGCGCCCCTCGGCTTGGAACGAGAAAGGAGCCACCCCCTCCTTGGGACTGGGCTCGGGTTCAGTGGGACTGATCCACCCTGGGACTGGTTTGGGCTTGGAATGGGAGTGGATCCGCCTTGGGGCTGGTTTGGAATGGGAACGGATCCACCTTGGGGCTGATTTGGGCTTGGAATGGGAATGGATCCACCCTGGGGCTGGATTTGGAATAGGAATGGATCTGCCTTGGCTTGGAATGGGAATGGATCCAAGCAGGATCCAGCTGCCACAATCCAGCAGCAGTTTGGGGTTGGAACGGGGCAGGATCTGCCCCTTTGGCGCCGGTTTTGGGTTGGAATTGGGATGGATCCACCCCATGGAGGGGTTTTGGGTTGGAATCGGGACGGATCCACCCCATGGAGGGGTTTTGGGTTGGAATCGGGATGGATTCACCCCATGGAGGGGGTTTTGGGTTGGAATCGGGACGGATCCCCCTTGGAGCTGGATCCCAGTCCAGTTCCCGGTGCTGGGAGCTGTTCCCTCCCTCTCCCAGTTCCCCCCCCCTTCCCCAGTTGAGTTTTGGGACCCCCGGGGGGGGTCTTTGCATTTGGGGCCAAATCCTCAAGGATTTGGAAACTCCTCCTTTCCCAGAATCTGCATTTTCAGTGCCTGGGTTTTTTGGGATTCACCCGAGCCCCCCATTCCTGTTCTTCCCTTGTTCTCCCTTTCCTCCCCCCTCCCTTTCTCTGCCATTTTTTGGGGGAAAATCCCGGATTTCCCCCTCCCCTCTGGCACTTTATGGGGGGGGAGGAGCTGCTTCTCCCCCCGAGCTCCCTGAGTGGGGGATATTTATTTTCTCCCCTTTTTTTTTGTTTCCAGCCGGAATCTTTTCCCACTCAGGAGCCCCTTCCCCTTCCCCCTTCCCTCCCTGGTGTTTTCCTGGTTTTTGGTGGATTTGGGAATTCCCTGTTGGTGTTTCAGAGCTCGGTTGGGATATTTTTGGCTAAAAAATTGAGAATTAAATGGAGATTTAGTTTTATGAGATGTGAATAATTAAGAATAAAGAAGAGGTTGTAGCCCAGGCTCCGGGTCGGGGGAATCCCGGGAGGAGCCACTTCTGGGGCAGTTTGGGCTGAATCAGCCCCAAATCGGTAAAAAGCAACACTTTGGGCCCAACTGGAGCTGCTGGGTGGGAAATTCCTGGTTAAACCTCTTCTTTAATTAATTAATGGGTTTAATTAATTAATGGCTGTTGTGGAAATCCCCAGGGGGTTTAACCCCTGAATTTATCCATTCTGAGGCTGTTTTTTTGGGGGGGAATTGTGAGTTTTTTGCAGCACAAAAGGAACCCCGAAGTCGAGGAATGTGTGTCCCCCACCCCAAATCCCACAGGATTTTTCCCTTTTCCAGGGGTTTTATCCCCAGAATCTGCTCCTGACACCCCTCCCCTCCCACCCCATGCTCCGAGAAGGTTCCAGCTGCACAAAAAAAGCTCCTTTTATTGTAGTTTTGGGGTGGATCCGGGCGGTTTTGGGGCTCAGCGGGTGCCGATGGTCACCTGCCACACCCGCACCAGGTTGTCGGTGTAGCCGGCGAAGAGGGTCTGGGGGAGGGGAAAGGGGGGTCAGGGAGGGGGATCCCAAACCCTTGTCCCCCAAATCCAGGGGTCCCCAAATCCTTGTCCTCCCCATCTTAAAAGGTTCACAGCCCTCCCCTCCTTTTACCATACAGGGGGTCCCCAAACCCCTGTTCCCCAAATCCAGAGTCCCCAAACCCTCATCTCCCCATGGAGGGTCCCCAAATCCAGAGTCCCCAAATCCTCATCCCCATATGGAGGGTCCCCAAACCCCTCTTCCCCCGTAAAGGGTCCCCAAATCCAGAGTCCTCAAACCCTCATTCCCAAATTCAGGGTTCCCAAACCCCTGTCCCCTGTAGAGGGTCCCCAAACCCTCCTCCCCACATGGGAAGGTCCCGAAATCCAGAGTCCGCAAACCCTCCTCCCCCCCCTGGAGGGTCCCCAAGTCCAGGGTTTCCAAGCCCCTCTTCCCCCCTGGAGGGTCCCCAAACCCCATTTTCCCCCTGGGGAGGGTCTCACCTGCCCGTCGGCCGACCAGGCCAGGGAGGTGCACTGGGGCGGCTCCGCTTTGCTGCTGGTGCTGATCACCTCCTGCTTCAGCTCGTCCACGATGATCTTCCCCTCCAGGTCCTGCCCCGGGGGGTGGCACGGCTCAGGGGGGCTGATCCCAGCTTGATCCCGCCCTGATCCCACCTGGATCCCTCCCTGATCCCACCCCGACCCCGCCCGAACCGGGCCTTGCTCAGAAACAGCCTCTGGGTTTCCTCACGGACACGTCGGAGGCATTTCCAGTGTTTCATCACAGACAGCCCTGGGACCCCTTCCCGACATCCCAGAGCTTCCAGTTATCCCAGGGGATCCCTCCCGGACATCCCAGAGCTTCCAGCTATCCCAGGGGGTCCCTCCCGGACATCCCAGAGCTTCCAGTTATCCCAGGGGATCCCTCCTGGACATCCCAGAGCTTCCAGCTATCCCAGGGGGTCCCTCCCAGCGATTCCAGGGCTTCCAGCTATCCCAAAGATCCCCTTCCAGCTATCCCAAAGGGTCCCTCTCAGACATCCCAGAGCTTCCAAGCTATCCCAAAGATCCCCTTCCAGCTATCCCAGACATCCCAAGGAGCCCCTCCCAGCTCTCCCAGGGGGTCCTGGGGGTCTCTCCCAGATGTCCTGGGACAGTCCCAGGGTATCCCTTGAGTCCTTCCTGGTCCCTCCCAGCTCTCCCAGTGTATTCCAGCTATTCCAGGCTCTCCTGGGTGTCCAGGGTGTCTATCCCAGCTATCCCAGGCTATCCCTCCCAGCTCTCCCAGTGCCTCCCAGGCTCTCCTGGGTGTCTCCCAGTGCATCCCAGCTCTCCCGGGCTCTCCTGGCTGTCCCTCCCAGATATCCCAGGTTATCCCAGTCCCCCCCCAGCCCCCCGTACCCAGATCTTGATGCTGGGCCCGGTGGCGGCGCAGAGCCAGTAGCGGTTGGGGCTGAAGCAGAGCGCGTTGATCACGTCCCCCCCGTCCAGCGTGTACAGGTGCTTGCCCTCGTTCAGGTCCCACAGCATGGCCTGCCCGTCCTGGGGGGCACCACGGACATGGGGAGGACCCCAAAGGACCAGGGGGGACCCCAAAGATCATGGGGGGACACCACGGATCAGGGGGGACCCCAGAAACCCAGGGGAGACCCCACAGACACAGGGGGGACACCACAGATCATGGGGAAACCCCAAAGATCCAGGGCAAACCCCAGAGATCCAGGAGGGTTTTGGGGTGTTCCCACCCCCCGGGATGGCATTTGTGGGGTGTCCCGTTCCAGGAATGGGGTTTTGGGGGTTTTTGGGGTGTCCCTGCCCCCGTGCTGTGTTTTTGGGGTGCTCCATTGCAGGGCTGGGTGTTTTTGGGGTGTCCCACTGCAGGGCCGGGTGTTTTGGGGCCGGGCTGTGTTTTTGGGGTGCCCCATTGCAGGGCTGGGTGTTTTGGGGTGCCCCATTGCAGGATAAGTTTTTGGGGTGCCCCTGCCCCCATTCTGGGTGTTTTGGGGCCGTACCTTGCCCCCGGAGGCGCAGAGGGAGCCGTCGGGGGACACGGTGACGGTGTTCAGGTACCCCGTGTGCCCGATGTGGTTGGTCTTCAGTTTGCAGTTGGCCAAGTTCCACACCTGCAAATTGGGGGGTTTGTGGGGTCAGGGGGGGTTCCTGCACCCCCCAAAATCCCGGGATTTCCGGGCTGGGATCCCCCAACTCACCTTGACCAGCTTGTCCCAGCCACAGGACACGATGATGGGGTTGCTGCTGTTGGGGGAGAAGCGCACGCAGGACACCCACTCCGAGTGGCTCTCGTCCTGTGGGGGGAAAAAGGGGGTTGGAGCCCACCTGGGATGTCCCCCCGACCCTGTGACCCCATCCTGCACCCCCTGTGAGGGCTCAGCACCGACAGGGTGCCAGGCAGGGCGGGGAGGCCCCGATTCCGGGCGGAAAACAGCGGGATCGGGCACGAAATCAACAGGGTCGGGCCCAAACCCCCCAGGACTGACCCCAAACCCCCCAGGAACGACCCCAAAGCCCCCAGGAACGACCCCAAAGCCCCCAGGAGCGCCCCCAGCCCCACCTGCACGGTGTACTTGCAGACCCCCAGGGTGTTCCACAGCTTGATGGTCTTGTCCCGGGACCCCGACACGATCTGCCGGTTGTCGGACGAGAAGGCCACGCTGAGAACGTCCTTCGTGTGCCCCACGAAGCGCCGCGTCGTCGTCCCCCTGGGGGGGGAAACGGGGCAGATCCCACCAGAAACGGGTCAGATCCCACCAGAAACGGGTCAGATCCCACAGAAAGGGGGCAGATCCCACCAAAAACGGGTCAGATCCCACAGAAACGGGGCAGATCCCACCAAAAACGGGGCAGATCCCACAGAAAGGGGGCAGGAGACACCAAAGAGGGGTCAGATCCCACCAGGGAGGGGGCAGATCCCAGCAAAAAAGGGTCAGATCCCACCAAAAAGGGGGCAGATCCCACCAAAAAGGGGGCAGATCCCACCAGGGAGGGGGCAGATCCCAGCAAACAAGGGTCAGATCC
>JAWWES010000479.1:0-10491 GCA_035583135.1 Lophotriccus pileatus | reverse complement strand
TGAGGTGGAGATGGGAGGGGGCTGGGGGGGCTTTGGGGGGGCAAAGGGACCCCCCAAAATCGATAGAGGGGGTGGGAGAGATGGGGGGTTGAGGGACGTGGAAGAAGGGAGATTTGGGGTGCTTTGGAGAACGGTGGGGTCTGGGGATGGGGGAAGATTTGGGATGATGAGGGATCTGGGGGGGTAGATTTGTGGTCCAGGGGGGCAGATTTGGGGTGTTTTGGGGTCTGGAGAGGCAGATTTGGGATCCAAGGGGACAGAGACACACCAAAGGTGTTTTGGGGGTCCCCCATGCTGGAGGTGTCCCTGGGGGGTGTTTTTGGGGTTCCCCACCCCGGCAGTGCCCCTGGGGGGTGTTTTGGGGTCCCCCAGCCCGGGGTTTTCCCCCAGGTCGTTCCTGCAGGCCCTGGTGCTGTCGGGGGAGACGCAGGAGCGCGAGCGGGTCCTGGGCCACTTCTCCCGACGCTTCCACCGCTGCAACCCCGGGGCCTTCCCATCCCCTGGTGAGACCCCAGACCCCAAACACCCCCCAGGGACCCCCAGAGCGGGTTAATGCCCCCTGACCCCGCCGTGCCTCAGTTTCCCCACCCAGCCCCTCACAGGGCTACAAGGCCCCCCCAGCTGCACCGTTTGGGGTTCAGGGGGTGGGTGCCTTTACTGGGGGGTCCCCTCACCCCCCCAGCGCCCCCAAATCCCCCCCCAGCGCCCCCAAATCCCCTTCAGCCCCCCGAACTATCCCTGAATGCCCCCAAAGCTTCTCCACCTCCCTCTGTGCCTTTCCCCACGCACCCACACTCCCTCCCAGCTGCATCTTTTGGGGTTCAGGGGGGGGTCCCCTCACCTGCGGGGGTTTGGGGCCTCTGGTGGGTGGTAGGACCCCCATGTGACACCCCCCCAACCCCCCAGACTCGGTTCACTCCCTCACCTGTGCCCTGATGCTGCTGAACACGGACCTGCACGGGCAGGTGAGCGTGGGGGGGACTCCAAAAACCCCCAGAATCTACACCCTGCCTTTTTTGGGGGGACTAGGGGGGGTATGGGTGTGGGGGGGAAGGGGTTTGGGGGGTGGGTTGGGGCAGACTGGGAGTTTTGGGTGGTCCCAGGGGGCAGATTTGGGGTGGATTGGGATCTGGGGGGGACATTTGGGGTATGTTGGGGGTGGATTTGAGGTTTTGGCAGCTCCAGTGGGGCAGATCTAGGGTTGTTTTGGACATGGGCAGGGGCCGGATTTGGGATCTCCCTGATTTCTGGGACAGATTTGGGGCCCCCCCTCCAAACGTGCTCCCCCAGCTCACAGCATCCCCAAATTTGCCCCCCCAGCACCTGCGCCGGGCCATGACCAGCTCCGAGTTCGTGTCCAACCTCAGCGGGATGAACGACGGGCAGGACTTTCCCAGGGAGCAGCTCAAGGTATTTGGGGGGGTATTTGGGAGGGTGGAAAAGGGGGTCCCCTCCCCTAAACCCCCTCAAGCTCCCCTGACCCCCCCAATTTCCCCCCCCAGGCTCTTTACGGCTCCATCCGCAGCAAGAAGTTGGAGTGGGCGACGTGAGTGGGGGGAGCTTGGAGAGGATTTGGGGGTTGGGGGGAGCTCCCCGTGATCCTGAACGTCCCACAGGGAGGAGGAGGAGGAGGAGGAGGCCGGGGGAGGGAAGAAGATCCTCCCCCAGGTTCCGGAGCTGCCGGGGGGGGCCGTGACCTTCCGCAGGGGGTGGTTGGCCAGGAAGGTCCTGGCAGAGGCTGATGGCAAGAAAAGTGAGTCTGGGGGAATTCGGGGGGGCTTGGGGCATGGGAGGAGGATTTGGGGTAGGTTAGGGGGTGCAGGGAGGCAGATCTGGGGTGCTTTTGGGGCTCAGAGGAGAAGATTTGGGGGGTGTTTGGATCTGGAGGGGCAGATTTGGAGTTTTGGGGATCCAGGGGGGCACATCTGGGGTGGATTTGGGGTCTGTTGGGTCAGGTGTGTAGGGGGTGGATCTGGGGTGGCTTGGAGTTGGTGGGGGGCAGACTTGGGGTCTCTCATCATCTTTAGGGTCCTGAAGGATGACTTAGGGGTGTGTTGGGATCTCTGGATGCAGCTTTGGGGGTGGGACACAGATGTGGGACCGTTTGAGCTCCACTGTGACCCGGGAGGGCCCGTTTCAGGTTCTGTTCCACCGGGGCGGTGTCCCACTTTAGGGGGGTGTATTTGGGGTGTCCTGTGTGTCCCACCCCCACCCCACTGTTCCCAGCTCCCTGGGGCCGCCGGGGCTGGAAGCCCTTCCAGGCCGTTCTCCGTGGGACGTTCCTGTTCTTCCTCAAGCCTGGGGGGGGGGCCCGGGGGGTCTCCCGATGCCCCTCAGAGTCGGGACCTCCCGGGCCCCCCCCGGAGGAGGGTGGGGGTGCTGAGGAGCCCCTGGGGGTCCACCATGCCCTGGCTGAGAGGGCCCCCAAATACACCAAACGGCCCAACGTGTTCCGGCTGCAAACGGCCGAGCGGAGGCTGTTCCTGTTCCAGGCGCCGTGAGTGACCCGGGGCGGGGGGTGGGTGGGTCACAGGGGGGTCCCTGCAGGGTGTGACAGCCCCGGTGACGTCCCTGGTGATGTCACGATCCAGCACCTCCGAGGAGATGCTGTCCTGGATTTCCCGGATCAACCTCGTGGCCGCCCTGTTCTCCTCCCCTCCGTTCCCGGCCGCCGTGGGGTCCCAGCGGCGCTTCGTGAGGCCCATCCTGCCCACGGCGCCCAGCAGGAGCCCCCCGGTGAGACCCCTGGGACCCCCAGCTAGGGGTGACCCCCAACTAGGGGTGACCCCCAACTAGGGGTGACCCCCAACTAGGGTGCCCCCCAGTCCCCCGGGGCGGTGGGTGGAGGTGATGGAGGTCAGCCCTGCTCTCCCCTCAGGAGGAGCAGCTGCGGTGCCACGAGCAGTGGCTGGAGCGGGTGGGGCAGGAGCTCCTGGAGCACCAGAGGCACCTCCCCGAGGGCCGGGGCCGAGCCCGGGACCTGGACGAGTATCGGGTCAAGAAGGAATTCCTGCTGGAGGAGGTGGGCAGGGACAGGGGGACACCTGGGACACGACACATCAGGGGCACTGGGGAGGTCCCCGGGGTGGTTTTTTGTTTTAAACCTTCTCCATGGGGGACACCAGGAACATCCCCAAGGCTCATCTCCATCCTTCTATTCCTTGTGGTGGAGACACCACTGTGGGACACGGGGGACACCAGGAATGTCCCTGTGATGGCAGCTCATTCCCATCCTTATTTTTCTCATGGGAGGGACACCACTGTGGGCAGGGGGATCCCAGGGATGGGGGGACACGGGGACGTGAGGACAGCGGGAATGTCCCCATCGTGGTGGTCCATCCCCGCCCCTATTTTTCCCATGGGATGGACACTGCTATGGGACAGAGAGGCCCTGGGGACAGGAGGGGACACAGGGCCAGGGTGGTGACCCCAGGAGGGGACCCGGCCATGACCCACCCCGTCCCCCCAGCGCCGGCGCTACGAGACCTACGTGCAGGTGCTGGAGACGTGGCTGAACTCGGGCGCCCGGGACCTGGAGGGGTGGGAGGCGCAGGCAGGGGGGGCCCCCCCGGACCCCCCCACTCTGACCAAGGCCCACTCGAGCCCCTCGCTGGCTCTGGAGCCCCCCCCAGGCCCCACCGTCCGCGTCCGGAGGAACATCTCGGAGCGAAGGACCGTGAGGAAAATCGTCCCCAAGCGCAACAAGAACCTGCTGTGACCCCCTGGGGGGACCCCAAGGGATGAGATCCCATCAGGGGGACCCCCCAGCATAAAATCCCACCAGGGAGCCACCCCCGGGACCCCTCGGTACGAAGTTCTTTGGGGGGTCCCAGTACGAGGTTCCTTGGGGCCCCCCCAGTTTGAGCCACCCTGGGGGGATTCAGGATGGGGAAACTCAGGGAAAACACCCCTTTCCCCCTCCCAAAAAGGGGGCTGGGAGGGCTGTGACCCCCCCCCCAGACCCCCAGCCCCCCCCCTGCGCCCGCTGCCTGCTGCTCTCTGTGTGCAATAAAGGTGTGTCCCACCGCTGGCATTCCCAGATCCCAACATTCCTGGGGAGGAGGGTCAGGGTGGCATTTGGGAACGCTGGGAACCCTGACCCCCTCCCCAGAGTTCCACTCTAGGGGGAGGTGGGATCCACTGGAAACCCCAAAAAATTAGAGCCACTGGAAACTCCCCCGAAATTCCATGTGCGAGGGAGGTGGTTCCTCACTAATTAACGGTGTTAATTGGGCTGGGGGGGGGTGAATTTTGGGAAGGTGAAAATTGGATGCTTGAAAGGGGGTGATAAAATTAGGATAAATTTATTATAAACTGAGAATTTAAAGTGATGATTAAAGGGGGGGTCAAACCCCCCCAAATTGGTGACTGGGGGGGGGGGGGTGTTAATTAGGAGCTAATGAAAATCCTAGATGTTTATTAAGTAGTTTCCTGCTCCTGCTGTTTTCCCAGATTCCCAAGGCCAACGGAGACCCCCAAACTGGGGAGGGGGCTCAGGGTGACCCAGGGCATCACCAGTGCTCCCCAATCCCTAAAACCCCCCCAAAACTGCCTTTTTCCCCACTTTCACCAGTTCAAACACCTCTTCCCAGGAATCCCAACCCCCCCATCCCCCTAATCCCAACCCCCCAGTCCGTCATTCCAGTGGGATGAGGAGGTCAAAGGGCTGTTTTGGAGGGGAAAACCCTCCCGAAATGGTGACGTGGAGCACCATCACCAATCCCTGCATCCCGAAAACATTCCAGTCTGAGCAGGGACAAGGAGTGGGCAGAACCCACTGCCAGAAAAAATGGGAATCCATGGTTTTTCCCTGTTGGGATGAGGGACCGTCGAGCAGGAGATGCAGATTCCACCATGGACACGCAGCAGAGGGAACAAATCCCTGTCCTTGAGCATCGGGAATGGGATGGGAAGGGAAAATGGGGCTGAAATCCCACAGCACAGGTCCCTATCCGAGGCAATTCCCAGAATTCCAGCTCCTCAGGCGTATTCCAGCTGGGCAGGGCCACAGGGCTCCGAAGCTGTGTCCGAGCTCTTGGAAAGGTAATCCCGGACCTCCAGCTCCATCTTCTTGGCCTTCAGGGCCGCTGAGTGCAGCTTCTCCAGGAAATCTGGCATTCCTGGGAAAAGGGGAAGAGGGAGCCCGCTGGGATCTGGCACTGGCAAGGGAAGAGGCCCCCAATCCATCCCCTCCTCCACTCTGTTCCCAGCTCTCCTCCTTCTTCCTGATTTTCCCTTTTCCTCCTTGATTTTTCCCTCCCAATTTCTCCTTTCCCCCTAATTCTTGTCCTTCCCCCCAGGTTCCTCTTCTTCCCAGTTCTTCCTTTCCCTCCTGATTTTTCCTTTCCTTCACAATTTTTCTTTTCCCTCCCAACTTTTCCTTTCCCTCCTGATTTTTCCTTTCCTTCACAATTTTTCTTTTCCCTCCCAACTTTTCCTTTCCCATTCTTTCTCTCTCTCCCAGTTTTTTTATTGTCCTTCCCAATTTTCCCCCATAATGTCACTTTTTAAGCCTCTCCACGTACCCCCCTCCCTGCTCTGGAGCAGGAAGGGAAGGGGACCCCTCTGGAGGGAGGATCCCGAGGGAATTCCGGGCACTCACCGCTGGAGACCATCCAGCTGACGCAGTAGCACGGGAACACGGTCTGGGGGTTGTCGCTGTAGGTGAGCAGGTAATCGAATCCGTTCTGGGGGGGGAAAACATTCCTGGGATCCCCAGCCCATCCCAAATGCCCGCTGGAGCCACTCCCATCCACCCCAGGGAGACAGGAATTCCCTGTGGAGCTGCTCAAGTCCGACGGGAAAAGCTGCCGGAGCCTCTGAGAGCATCGATGAAAGACCCAAGGAAATCTCACCAGGAGGGAGTTTGGGAGGAGGGGGTGGAATTCCCTGAGTATTCCAAGCTCTATCCAGGCTCTGGATGGCCTGGGAATACCCTACAAGGCTTTTTCAAAGAGGATTTAATGCTTGGAATGAGATGTGGGAGGCTCACGGCTTTGTAAAGGCTCTGAAAGGGAGTGTTTTGCTCCCTCAAGAGCACCAAATTCCTGAAGGAAAAGTCCCAGGATAGTGGGACAGAGCTGCAAATCCTTCCCAAGCCACACATGGATGTGCTTTCCTTGCCTTTGGAAAAATAACTCATCCCCCTCCCATAAATCATGGAATGGTTTGGGCGGGAAGAGACCTTAAAGATCATCAAATCCAACCCTTAAGGCTGGACTTTCCCAATGTTTGGATTATTGCCCCCAGCTCCCAGGGCAGGAGAAGGAGCAGCTCCCTCTGGAGCAGGAGGAGGATCCTTCCCATGCCAGGTTTTCCACCCCCTTTCCCAGATTTACCTCATCAAAGGTTTTGTGGGGTCGGATCACCATCTGGGACTCGTAGGTCCTCACCCGGACGTACTCGGGATCCTCGGGAACGCTGGGATGCTCCACAGCCCTGGGAGGAGGAGGAGGAGAAGCATCTCAGGCTGAGCTCAGGGTGGGAATCACACCCAGAATCCACCAGTTTTTGGGAGGTGGGGGGTAAAAAACCAACGTTTTTTCCTCAAAAACCAGCTCTTTTATTTCCCAAATGAATCTCGGTGGGATCGATGGGGGTCAGTGAAGCCAATTAAGTTTATACCCAGGTCCCAGTGGATCCTTAGGGATGGGAATGGTGGGAATTCCCTCCAGGAACACCCACCTGGACACCAGCACCATCAGGTTGTTCTCCTTGTCCACGTTGTAGCGCCGGACGTAGACGTAATCCCGGGAATACATGGGATACTGCGGGAAGGGCCCCGGGAGCGGGATCAGCCCCCGCTCCCGGCCCTGGCCGGGGCAGATCCCGGGAGGGGCGGGCACTCACCGGGAAGTGGGTGACCCAGTGAATGACCTCGGAGCCCGTGGCCACGTCCCGCTCAATCACGTCCAGTTTGATCACCAGGGAATCCCATTTCTTCCGATATTCCGTGTCCAGCTGGGAAGGGAAAGGAGCCGAGTCAGCAGAAATTCCAGCAGAGGGGGTGAAGGGAGGGAAATATCCCTCTTTTTTTATCCCCTGTCTCCTGTGGGAATATTCAGTGTCATTGGCAAGCAGGGAGTTATTAATATCCTGAAATAGTCTGGAAGTTGGGAGAGAGGGACTTGGGATCAGGAATCCACTGGGATCCTGCAGCCCAATCCTTCCCTTCCAGCAGCAAAATCCACCTGGAGCACAGGATAATCCACTGGGATCCGCTCTGGGTTGTGCAAATGGTAGTACAAAGGGAAGGGAATATTCCCAGTTCCCCCATCCCACCCTCTGGAAGAGGCTCCTGGAGCTCCATCCCACCCCCCGAAGTGATTCCAAAGGTGCTGCTCACCTGGACATTGAAGAACTGCCTGGGAGTCACATCCGTGTAGGATCCAAACACTGGAAAACAGACCCTGGAATGAGCAACTCCCGATCCCAGGAAAGTTCTGGGAATGAGCAACTCCCGATCCCAGGGCAGGGTTAGGAGGGAAAGGGCAGTTCTAGTGCCCTGTGCAGGAATAAAATGGGATGGAGCAGCAGGGATGGGTGTAAGGGATGGTAATTCCTGTTTATGCTGAGGACAGGGATGAGTGGGGCCCAATCCCAGGGATACCTCGGTACTGGTACAGGTGGGACCCCTGGATCGGCCTCCGCCACAGCCTGAAGTGTGTCTTGTCCATGATGAGCTCCCAGGGCTGCTCCTGCTCCGAGGGCTGGAATTCCATGGGGCCACTGCCCTGGGCCAGGCTGGCCAGGTTCTCCATGTGCTTCATCTCCTGCGCGGAGCTGCCGGAACAAATCCCACCAGGAGTCAGGAATGGGCCCCTTGGAGAGTCCCCCCAGGCTGGGAAAACAGCCCAGGGCTCAGGGAGAGGGGCAGGGAACTGAGTCTGGGTGTGGGAATGGCATGGAAATCCCATGCTTTGGGGTGGGAAGAGCTGCCTGGGCTTGGAAATCCCATTTTTTGGGGAAATCCCAATTCTTAGTGTGGAAAAAGCTGCCTGGGCTTGGAAATTCCTGTTTGTTTGGTTTTTTTGTATGGGAAGAGCTGTCTGGGAATGGAAAATGTGTCCTCACATTCCTCTTCCTACTTTTCCTCTGCTGGAACTCCAGTTTTTGGAAATATCAGCCTTTCCCTAAGGAAAAATAACTCTCAGGGGTTGCAGAGCAGGATTTGTTTTCCTGGCTGGATCAAAGCTGAGCAGGATAAAATGGGATGGGAGATGGATTTAAGGAAAAGCAGGATTTGGAGGAACCAAAAGCCTGGAAACCTCCTCCCCCACCAGGATAATCCCTCTGAGTGCAGCCTAAGCTCCCAAAAACAGCCCTGGAGAGGGAAGGCTGGTTCATCCACCCCCAAAGCTTCCGGGAATGCCAAGGAAGGAGGGAGGAGGATCCCGGGGTGCTTCCAGAGGCACTAATTAACGCAGGAAATTAATGAACAGAGCTGGAATTAACAACCTCAGACTGGCTGAGCTTGTACTCCCATTCCTTGGAACCACTCCCTTCCCAGATCTCCAGGCAGATCCCAAAGCTCCCCAGCATCAATGGGATCCACAAGCCCCTTTCCTGTAGGTATTCCCTTCGGGATTGAGGCTCCTCCACAACCCCAACCCCCCCATCCCACCCTTCCCGCTCTGGGATGAGCCATTCCAGCCCCTGCTCTGTCCATCCATGGCATCAGCAGCATTCCCAGCCACCAGGTGAGCCACTGGAGACGGGATCCAGGGGCAGGAGCCTGGAATGATCCCCAGAGGGATGGGATGGGATGGGATCCAACTGGGACAAGGAGCAAAGTGCTCCTGCTTCTCCAAATCCATCCTGCCCGGCCAGGAAAACCACAACCCGACCTTGAGCAAGGAAATCCTGCCTGGTTTTAATCCCAGGACTAAACCCAGCCCTGCTGAGCCACTGGAAAAGTCCCCAGGGTTTATCCCCAATCCCAAAGGCTCCTTTCTGGGGAATGAAGTTGGGATTCGGGGCTTTTTCCCAGCTGGGAATCTCCCTAAACCACGAAGAGGACTGGGGGGATTCCCCACTAACTCCAGGGTTAATTAAGCCTTAAAAGAGGTGCTTCTCAAACTCTGGGTGATAAATCCCTGTGGGATGAGGAACCTGGAGGTGGAATTTCAGATCCCAAGATTACCATTAAGGGTTAATTACCCCCTACTGAATCACGGGGTAATTAAGGGAAATAATCCCTAAGGAAGCCTCGAGCTGGAGAGGGTGGGGGGTGCTTTGACCTCCATCCCGTGAGATTTGGGGGTGTGTCACACCCCCCTTTGGGCACACAGTCAGAGGGTCCCCAGCAAGGGAGGGATGGGGCAGAATTCCCAGCAGCATCCCAAAGGTTGGGAGGGGACATCCCAACAACCCCCTCAGGAATTTTGAGGAGGGATATGGGGGGACTGGGGGGCACCCCAAGGTCCTAAAAGGGGGGATCTGGGCAGGAGGTCCCAAGGTAGGATTTGGGGGATACCCTCAGATCAGAATTGGAGCACCCCAAGGTCTGAACTGGGGATACCCCACAGGGACAGGATTTAGGGAATGATCCCCTCCCCGCACCCCACAGAAAGGTAGGGGGCACCTTCCAGAGCAGATTTTGGCAGGGCACCCCCAGATTTTGGGGGACACCCCCAGATTTTGGGGGACACCCCCAGATTTTGGGGGACACCCCCAGATTTTGGGGGACACCCCCAGATCAATACAGCGAGGGCATTCCCATCCCAGGAAATCAGGCAGCAATCCTGAGGATTTGGGAGCACACAGGATTTAAGGAAGAGGAGAGGGCGCTGGGGGACCTGGAGGCCTCAGTGGAGGCGGGGGGGTGTCTCGGTCCTGGCTGTCCCACGGTGGGGGAATCCCGGGAACTGGGAGTGCCGTTCCCGGTGTCCCATCCCCAGGGCCCCGTCCCCGGGGGTGCCCCATTCTCAATGTCCCCGTTCCCGACGGCCCCTTTCCGAGGCTGTCCCATTCCTCGTCCCCAGTATCCCGTTCCCGGTGCCCCGTTCCCGGTGTCTCCCCACTCACGCACCGCCGCAGCTCCTCCTCCTCGATGCGCCGCCCGTCCCACACGAACACCCCGGCGAGCGCGGCCATCAGGCGCCCGGGGCCGGCGAGGGCGGGGCGGCCGCGGAGTCCCCGCCACCACCCCCCCCAGCCCGATCCTGATCCTGACCCTCCTCCTCCTCCTCCCTCCGCCGCCGCCCCCTCCCCGTGCCCGCGGGGCCAGGCCCGTCGCGCCCGCCGCGCCCCGTGCGCGGTCACGCAGCTGCACTGGCGGGCGAGCAGCGCGGCGGGGGCGTCCCGGGGGCTCCGTGCGGCGGTCCCTGCCCGGGGGGTCCCGGGGGTCCCTCCGCGGGGGCTCCGCGCGGCGCGGGCGCCCAGCGCCCTCCACATGCCGCCGCAACGGCCCGCGGCGCCCGCGGCTGCGTCATCGCCCCGCGCCGCGCACCTCATTGGCTGCGGCCGCACCGCCCCCCGCGCTCAGTGGGC
>JAWWES010000478.1:0-10499 GCA_035583135.1 Lophotriccus pileatus | reverse complement strand
GGACACTGCGGGTCACCTCCTGCAGGGATTGGGACAGTGGGGACACTGCTGGACACCTCCTGCAGGGACTGGGACAAAGGGGACACTGCTGGACACCTCCTGCAGGGACTGGGATGGAGGGGACACTGCTGGACACCTCCTGCAGGGACTGGGACGGCTGCGCAGTCGCTCCTGGCAGCAGTGAGGCAGCTCAGAGACATCTGCTCTGTGCTGACAGCTTTAATTAAACTTAAAAAAAATGGTGCCCTAAAAAGCCAAAGTGTTGGGGAATAGGGCCTGGTGCTGCAAGGGCAGCTCTGGGAACAACAGATACTGACTTGGTGCAGAAATAATGTAAGTAGGGGGTTTATATCAAACACTAAAGAGCTCTTGGAGGTCCTGCTCTGCAGGTGGCTCAGGGTGCGTCTTCAGGGTGATTTTGTGACCATGGATGGTGACAAGATTCATCAGGACAAGCAGGAGAGGTTCTCCTTCGTGCTTGGCAGGGGCAGGATCCTGGTTGGAAAGCTGGAAGGACCAAAAGGGTTTGAGAAGGTCAGTGGAAATGGTTGAAGGACTGGAAATGGGTTTGGGAAGAGGTGCAGCTTTACAGGACTCAGGGAATGCGGGAATAACCCACAGGGGTCAAGGAAGGGTTTGATATTTCTAAAAATACCAGTCCTGGAGAAATTAAATATAATCCCAGGGAGCTTTGGCAGATGGGCTTTGCAGAGGACACAGAGCAGAAGCTGAAGGGAGACACATTCAGAATAATAAATATGAGATATGAAGTCAGAGGATCGGAGAGGGATGGGGTGGTTTGGTTTGGGAGGGACATCAAAGCTCATCATTCCTTCTGGGGGTTTCAGCCTGGAAAAGGTGGTCAGGTCTTGGCAGGAGCTGCCCAGGGAGGGCTGGAGACTCCAAACTCTAGAAATCCAGGGGGGTTTATTCTGAACTCTGTTTTATTCCTGTGCTAACAGAGTTACTGAGCAGCCCTCACTGCTGCCCTGACAGTCAGAGGACTGTGTCACACCATCCCATTCCAGGATAGGGTCAGTATTGATGTAATGGTCATTTAACACCCTGTAACACTTGTGTTCACAGTCGTGGTGCTGGAAATAACTCCCATCCTGGGACAGAAGATGGAGCATTAGTTAGAATTCCTTTTGCACTCGAAAAGGAGCTGAGCCCTTTTTTTTAGCCCTTGTGCTAATTGATGCTGAAGCCAAACAAATTCCAGTTAAGGATCTACTTTTTATGATCAAGACAGAGATAGAATAAACAACTAAGGGAAGTGGTTGTAACCTTTTCTCTTCGAGGCCTTAAATCCAGGTGGAAGGTGTTCCTGCCCAGGGCAGGGGTGGGACTGAGTGGGTTCAAGGGAACCACGATGTTCTTCCTCTAAAACCCAGCATTTTCAGCTCAGTGTGGTGCTTTCTTTGTTGTGGTTTTGTTTCTCCTGATGAATACTGTGTTTTGAAGGGTAAGCTTTGGACGTTTATTTTAATTTATGTTCTATTAATTTACTGGAGAGGAAGAATGGAGTGAAACACGAAGTGATGGTTGGTCAGAGGTTGGGCTTGAAGGTCTTTTCCAGCCTAAGTGATTTCTGTGTTTGTTTATTTGTGGAAAACCTTGCTGTGGGCATTGGCTGCTGCTCGGGGCTGGTGCACCCTGAGCCTCCTCCTCCCGGCAGATTGAAACGGGTTAGATTTTAAAAATGCAGTGAAAATTAGCACTTAAAATTAAAACTCAAAACGGAGTGAAATTTAGAACCTGAGATGTAATGAAAATTAAAACTTACAATGAAAACAAACAAAATAATAATAATAATTAAGGGAAAAGAAATGAAAAGGCTTTAAGGAAGCCTTTGCTGCCGGAGGGTTCATCCCGGAGCGCCTTTCCCGGGATAACGCCGGCGGTGCGGGATCCCGGGAGATGCGGGTCACGTGGCGGTGCCCGTTCCCTTGGAGACGGCTCCGTGCGGAGCATCCTCGGGGATGGCGCGGCCGGGATGGCGGCGGGGCCGGGACAGACCCCGCACGGCTCTGCAGGAGCCCCGCACGGCTCTGCCCGGGCCCCGCACGGCTCTGCGGGGACACCGCACGGCTCTGCGGGCTGCGCCGCCCGCCTCGGCCCGCCCCGGCTGCGGGAGCGCCGGCGAGGCTGAAGGGACTGCTGCGGACACGGCTCGGCCCGGTGGGTGTTTGGGAACGCGGGAGGAGCGGCTGGAGCTGAGCCGGGGGGCTGTGAACGGCGGGGAGGGGGACGGGAGGCGGGGAAGGGTGCGGGAGCTGCGGGGAGGGGGACGGGAGAGGCGCTCCGAGAGGGATGCGGGGTCAGCTCACAGGGATGTAGGATCGGCTCTGAGAGGGACGCAGGGTCAGGGATGCAGGGATTTAGGATCGGCTCCGAGAGGGACGCAGGGTCAGGGATGCAGGGATTTAGGATCGGCTCTGAGAGGGACGCAGGGTCAGCTCACGGGGATGTAGGATCGGCTCCGAGAGAGATGCAGGGTCAGCTCACAGGGATATAGGATCGGCTCGGGGAAGGACGCGGGATCAGCTCCGAGAGGGACGCAGGGTCAGGGATGCAGGGTCAGCTCACAGGGATACAGGATCGGCTCCCAGAGGGATGTAGGAGCCCCTCGGAGAGATTGGGGACCAGCTTGGAGAGGGACACGGGCACAGCTCGGGCAGGGATGTAGGATTGGCTCAGAGGGACGCACTGTGGGGTCTGCTGAGCAGGCTGGGGTGGGAAGGACACCCAGCCCTCCCTTTGCATCTCCCCCTGAGCCATCCTGGGCTGGGGCAGAACAAAGTCCTTGGGAAGTCTGGTCTCAGGGAGGACTCTGTGCTCGGCCCTTCATTCCCACACGGCATTCCCGGGGGATTTCGTAGCAAACAGTGTGGATGCTGCAGATGGTGGAGGTGCAGAGCACAGGGACGAGCTGTGTGTCCCCAGGCAGGAGCTGCTGCTCCATTTCCCTGCTGGAGGAGCAGCTGAACGAGGCAGCTCCTCGTCAGTGCTTTGTTGGGAGATGTTGCACACAAAGAAATTGGCTGTTATGTAAAAAAAACAGCGCAGGTTTCATGATAAAATCGCTCAGAAACCCTAAAATCTGTGCAATAAATTGCATTTGTTTTCACTGGGTATTGTTACAGCGCTCAGGGATTTATTTCCCTCTCTTCTCATGTGTAAAATCCCAATTATCTCTGCGTGCTCTCAGGCTCATGATTGTTCTTTAACTTCTCTTTGTGTTTAATTTATGTCTGACCATCTGAACAGAATCACTCTCTAATCTTTTTAAAGTTACTACAAACCCTTTGGCAAATATTGGGGCTGCTGTTTTTGGGGTGAGAGGTTTTTAACCTGCATTGTTGGCATCAGCAGCATCAGGGGCTGCCCAGGGAGGTTTGGAGTCCCCAGCCCTGGAGGTGTCCACGGCTTTGCCTGCCTTGGCCACCGCCAGGGCTGGGGACTCCAAACTCAGTGCCAAACTTTCTCCTGGAAGCTGCTCCCCTGAATTGCAGGACACGCTCCATCCTCACATTTGTGTCTGATGGATCTTGTGCCGCAGACTTGATTCAGTCACCGTAAAAAAACCCCATGTATGTGACAAACAAAGGTTTCCAAAACTCCTCCTGCTTGGAAGTTTTCCCCTCGTGAGTTTGGGCAGAAGAACTCAGAGTGTCCACACAGATGTTCCTGCAGTCACATCCCGATTCCCAGATCGTGGAGGGACTCACCACAGATGTTTGACCTCAGCCACAAACACAGCAGAGGTCAGGAGGTTTCTTTGAGTATCTTCCTGGGCAAAGTAGAAAATACCTACCAAAAAAATCAGGTGTGGCCTGAAAAAGCTTTAAAGTTTCCAGTTGAAGAGCTTGTCCCAGCCCTGGGAGCTGTTCTGGGGCTTTCCTGCACCTCCCTCCCTGCAGCTCCTGCTCCTTGGGTTTCCTTCGCTGCGGTTTGGCTTTATTAGAAATAAATCAAGTTTATGTGCAAGGCTGCCATCAAACCACCACATAATTGCCTGTTAAAAGGGGAGGTTTGGGATTACGACTCCTCTCGGTGAAAAGAATGTTTTCCAGCTTTTAGTTGTCCCAGAAGAGGCTCCTTCCCTGAAGCCTCCCTGCTTTTCAGCCTCCCCAGCTCCTGCCACGGAGCCTGGGCAGTCATTTTACCTTGGAATCATGGATTAGCCTGGGCTGGAAGGGACCCCCAGGGATGATCCAAACCCTTCAGAGCGTTGGCCAAACCCTCCCTGAGCTCTGGCAGCCCTGGGGCCGTGCCCATTCCCTGGGGAGCCTGGGCAGTGCCAGCCACCCTCTGGGGAAGAGCCTTGTCCTTAAATCCAGCCTGACCCTCCCTGGCACAGCTCCAGCCCTTCCCTGGGTGCTGTCCCAGGGAGCAGAGGTTGGAGCTGCCCCTCAGGAGGAGCTGCAGCCCCCAGTCAGGTCTGTTTTCCCAGGATGAACCCTGTTTGTGTCCCTAGTGGGTTAATTCCGTGGAAAAGGGTGATTCCACCCTCCCCCTCTTTCTGTCATGAATTTTGTTTTTCATTGCCATTATCAGCTCTCACAGTCTTCAATATCTGTCTTTTCTTTCCTTGGAACAGACCTATTGGTGCTGGATCTGCACCCTCAGGCCCACAGGAGGGGGGGACAGGCAGCAGGAGATCGTTATTTAGATCTGAGTAATAAATAAAGGGCCTCAGTTATGAGTCTGGTTATATAACAGACACTGCACAAAAGAGGCTGTTCCTTCATTTCCACCTCCTTCACGAGGGTTTGTGGGCACTGGGAGGATAAGGGTTCACCCAGCAAATAACAGGAAGACAGAGAGCAGCAGGGGGAGTGTGTGGGGTGTGGATTTAGGTTTGGGTGTTGGGGAGAAACTCCTGGCTGGGAGGGAGGTGAGTCCAGAGAAGCTGTGGCTGCCCCTGGATCCTGGGAGTGTCCCAGGCCGGGTTGGACAGGGTTTGGAGCAGCCTGGGCTGGTGGGAGCTGTCCCTGCCATGGCAGGGGTGGGGTGGGATGGTCTTCAAGTCTCATTTCGAAGGTTGGGGGATGACAGGGAGCAGAACTGCCTGGGCTTTGCTGACCATTGCTCCTGCCTGGATATTGTGATTTCTGGTGAGGTTTTCGAGGCAGAAAAATCCCTCCTCTGTAGCTGCTTCCAGATTACTTTGCATTTGAATATTTAAAAATTATTTTAGACATTTTAATATATTTTAAAGGTTTTTTCCCACAGCTCTCAGGAGCATCTCAGAAGGGGAATTTGAAGCCAGAAGTTTTGGTAAAACGGGGCTGAGCTGCCCTGCAGGGCCAAAGGAGCAGATCTTGCACAGGGACAGGTCTGGCACAGAGCAGATCTCGCTGCTCCACTGCTGCTGTGGATCTTAATTCCATGAATAATTCAGGTTTTCATCCCCCTGCTCTCGTGATCGAGGCCATGTTTCAGCAAACACTGACACCCTGACAGGTGTTTTCAAAAGATATTCCCTAAAAACAGATAAATGGCCTCCAGAAACTCTCAGGCCTGGGAGAGAGAGGCTTTCTGGGACTTGGTAAGAACATGGAATCCCAGAATCACCGAGGTTGGAACAGACCTCCAAGATCACGGAGTCCTTTGAATCTTCCACCTTGAAATCTTTTAACAAACTGTTCCTAATCTTTCCCTTTGCCTTTGTCACTGTTAGCAAGGCTTGAGCTGTAAAAATTTGGGATACTGGTAGTTACAGAACTGGAGGGAACTGGTGGAAATGTCCCACAGTGCTGCTAAAACCAGATTGCAGCTGGAGAATTGCATCCACTGCCTCATCAGAAGAGTCGTATCAAATACTGAGGAGGTGTTTGTGTGTTTGAGGACAAACTGTGTCCCTCCCAAAGCAGAATCCCAGCAGAATGCAGCAGAGTTATTTGTGGGCAATCAGTCCAGAGCGAGGAGGAGAAGCAAAGGGGTTTTCCCTCAACTCCAGCCTGGAGCAGGAGGCAGGAATTCATGCAGGGAACGTGTCCTCTGTGATTTCAGGTGTGTGGTGTGACATCCAGGGGATTTTATCCAGTGGTTGTTTGATTCCCTGGGTTACTGGGCTCTGAAATGCTCAGTGAAACAAGCTGGGGAGCCTTGAGGTGATTCCTGGCTCCTCCAAAAGAGGGGCAGGATCAGGGTGCTGGACAGGGAATGCCAGGGAGGCAAAGGCTGTGACAGGTCAAGCTCCCTCTGTGTCCTTGGGCTGAGTATTCCTGGGAATGATCCTTGGGATTATCTGCAGGGAATCTGGACATGGATGCAAAGGTGATGGCAGGTACAGACCTGTGGGGACTGTGATCTGTGTTCCAGGAGAGCTGGAGAGGGACTGGGGACAAGGGATGGGGGGACAGGACACAGGGAGTGGGAAACTGGCACTGGGAAACTCCCAGGGTTCAGGGATGCAAATAAGTGGCTGAGCAGTCCATGGCTGGGTTTTATGGGGCAGGGAGCAACATGAGGCTCTATCCATTTGTTTATTCCAACCCCCTTGAGCCTGTTAAAGTGAACCCCAAGCAGGTGGTGTGTGTGGTGGTTGTGTCAGCGAGCGCTGGCTGGAACAAATCTTCGCTTCATTTCCTTAAACATCTGAAAGAACTGCCTGTGGTGGGTTTGTCTGGGGACAATTTTTACCACACCCCCCACATAACTGCTCTAATTTGCCCTGATTTGAATGGTTCCTACATCTGTTGAACTGCTGGGCAGTGCCCAAGGTGAGTTGTGTGCTCAGGAACGTTGGTTTGATCTCCGTTTTGGTGGGAATTGTGAGGAGCACCAGAGCAGGCCAAGCTCTTTGGGTACCACTGGGTGAAGCAATTCCTGACTCTGCCACAGGGATGGGCTTTTCCTGAGGGATGGGTGGTTTTCTTTCCCTTCACAGTCACTGACAGGCCTCTCTGCTTCCCTTGCAGCCCTCCTCGGCCCGCGGGTAACATGAACGAGCCCGTGGTGACCCACGCGTCCTCCGGAGCGCCCACGCCCACCAAAAGGTACTGGGGAGGCTCAGGGGGGGATTTCTGTGGGAAGGGGACGAGATCCAGGGGGTTTCATCCCCTCTGCTCCACCCCAGAGCGCTGCAGGACCTGTGTGGGGCGGAGGGGAGAGCAGGGATCGTGCCCAGGAATCTTCCTGCTCTCTCCAGAGCGATTTTCATTGAGTCTGAGTGCAGCTGGACAAGTGTCAGGTGACAATCTCGGGATTCAGGAGGAATTTCTGCCTGGAAAGGGTGGTCAGGCCTTGGCAGGGGCTGCCCAGGGAGGTTTGGAGTCCCCAGCCCTGGAGGTGTCCAAGGCAGGCAAAGCCTTCTCATTTCAAAGCACTGAACTCTTCTGTTTTCTGGTAAATAACCCTCCCCTCAGTGACCAAAGGCAGTAACTCAGGAGGAAAACCTTGGTAGCACATACCCTGCACAGATCCCATCCCCACAAAGGCTCAGACCTTGGAATAAAGAAGCTCCTCTCCTGAGCTGGGGGAGCAGACAGGCTGCCCCAGGAGCAGTCTGTGTCTCTGCAGGCCTTCCCTGCTGGCACTGCTGGGTGGAACTGCACTGGAAAGTCCTTCTGAAGCAGCAGAAATTATCTCAGTGCCCCCCAAAGCAATGCTGCTTCCAGGTTTTACTTGGTGCTGCTGAAACCTTGGCTCGGGCCAAGTGTAAGTGTTTTAAAAGGAACATGGAAACAAAATTGGGAATCAATTGCAAAACTGATTAAAAGAGAAAAAGGCAGTTGGGGGAATGTGGTGCTAAAGGAGCATTGTCTGTTCAGGTTGTTAAGGAAGGGAGAGCTGTGAATTTTTGGCTGTGTGACAATAATTTATAAATGGAGATATCCTGGAATGGTTTGGGTGGGAATAGACCTTAAAGATCATCTTGTTCCACCCCTGCCATGGGCAGGGACACCTCCCACCAGCCCAGGTTGCTCCAACCTGGCCTTGGACACTCCCAGGGATCCCTGGATCTTTCCCTTCCCCAGGTGAGCCCCCCCAGATCACATTCCCAGCGCTCTGAGCTGCCCTGGTGGAGCCTGGATGTGCTGGAGCGTTCCTGGCTCATCCATCACCAGCCTGGCAGGGTGGAGCAGACGTGGCTGTGTCTGTGTCCCCTCCTCTCCTCTCCTTCCAGGGGTTTGGAGCTGCTTTTCCCTCTGCTGGGGCTCCTCAAACCGCCCCCTTCCTGCCTGGCTCGTGTTTGAGAGCCAGGTTTGTTCATAAAATTACAGTCTGTTTTCTGTACTGTAACAAATGGGGGATGAAAATGTTAGAAGTTGGGTTTTTCCCCTACCTGGGGACACAGAATTCCTCCTGAGGGCAGGAAGGGTTGGGCTCAACCCATCCTTGAGTGTCCTCAGTCCTGAAAAGGACCGAAAGGGCATCAGCAAAACACAGCAGCTGGGTAGAAAACCCCTTTTTGTCATTGCCTGCTGTTAAGAACATGAAAATAACCTCCTTTTGACCACTGGGGTTTTTTTGGGAATAAGCCTGAACTGAAAGAACAGCATTTTAATGCCTGAATTTACCTCTTTTTGTAAACTAAAAAAGCAAAAACCCAGCAAACCAAAGGAGCCCTTCTCACTGCTCCTGTTCAGTCTCCTGGAGGAACATCAATCATTTCCAGCCTCCTCATCCTCTGCTTCAGGGGGAAAATATCCTTTCAGGGGCTGTTTCTGCAGGAGGCAGGAGCTCTGTGCCATCTCCCCAAAGTGCTGCAGACAGAATGGGGTCAGGGGGGGTTGTTTTTGGTGAGAGCAGAGCTGTGGGAGCAGAGCTGGAGCCCAGAGCTCTGAGTTTGGAGTCCCCAGCCCAGGGCTGGGGACTCCAAACCTCCCTGGGCAGCCCCTGTTTGGTGTGAAACACTCTGTTTGGTGTGTTCTGTTGGACTCTGCTGTGTTCCAGCCCCCCTTGGGTTCTGTTCCCAGCCCTCTGATCACACCTCCCAAAACTCTGCTCCTCCCACTGGTGGGTTCCAGAGCGTTGATGTCGCCGATGCTGTCCCGGGGGTTGTTCAAGTTCTGTCACCCAGAGTGATTTTTATTTGCTTGGCAGCTCAATTTATCCTCTGGCAGCTTCCAATGTGCCTTTTTTTTCCCCTTTGTCATCCCTCCAGCACCTCCTGCCTGTCCAGTCCCAGCTCCTCCTGGGAGAGGCTGACATTCCTGTCACTGCCCGTTTCCCTGGGATGCAGGTGGAGCACATTCCTGTTCTTCCATTCTGCTTCCTCAAAACCTCTGTGATCCCTGGAGATCCCAGGGTTATTTTAGCCATCATTTTAGCCCCAAAAAGGCTGTGGGGAGCAGAGTCCCAGAGCAGAGTCTGGCACTGGGGAGGTGTAGCCAGGTATGTCGTGCCGTGAGTCACAGTACATCCCATAATGCCCTACATAGGCCCACCTAACACCAAAACAGGCTCTGTTTTTAGAAAAGGGATAAAAATATCTCTTTGTCAGAGCCAGGGGAGATCCCAGCTCGCAGGGGATCGTGCTCAGTGCTGGTGATGAAAGAGAGAGAGAGAGACAGGCAGGAGGAGGGAGAGTGGGATGTGCTCCCTGTGCTGCATCCCAGCTGCTCCAAACAAAAAGTCAGTGTTCCACTAGTTGTGATTTAAATGGAGGCTCCTGGAGATGTTCATTTTTCACCTGTGGTTTGAGCAGCCCTGAGTCTGGGGGTGGAGGAACCTGCCTGGAGTTTTGGGGGGAGGCAAAACTGGGCCCAGAGCAGCTGCAAGGGAACACTTGGGGCATTTACACCCTGCTCCTGAGAGGTTCTGAGGTTCAGAATGGAGAGGAAAGTCTGTGAGTGAGCCCAGAGGGCCATGTGGGTGTGAGGGTGCTGTCACAGGCCTGCTGGGTCCGACACAGCAGTGGGGATGTAAACCATGCTGGAATCACAAAATCAAGCCCTCCAGGATCCTCGAGTCTCCCTGTGCCCATCCCCACCAGAGCAGCACCAGGCAATCCTGTAAAGATTCCCCAAGTTGTGAGCCAGCACAATAGAAATTTGCAGGGATTTCTTGGTATAAATGACAGGATTTGAAACAGATTGTCTCTTTGACTCGGCTTTCCTGGTAGATTTTGGGAACAGACATTAGACTGAGACACCAAAGCACCATTTAAGTACCTCAGCAATTCATTGAGGTGCTTGTAAAGAGACAGAGCCAAGTCTGGGCAGACTCCTCTGGCCTCGTGGTTCTCCCCCAGTGTCTCTGTCCTTCCTCCCTCAGGCTGCCTCTATTTCTCTCTCTCCTGGCTGTTGCTTTGCTGGTGTAACCTGGAGTTCTGTTTGGTGGCTGCTGAGATATGGAAAGTGTGGGGAAAATCCCTCCAAGCCAGGGTTTAATGAAGAGCTCAGTTCCAGCCTGTGGCTCACCTGGGGGGGACGTGGGGTTTGTCCTTGGTGTCCTCCTGTCAGCCCCTGGAGCCGGGCTGGGAGAGCTGGGGGGGCTCACCTGGGGAAGGGAAGGATCCAGGGAGAGCTGAGAGCCCCTTGCAG
>JAWWES010000477.1:0-10533 GCA_035583135.1 Lophotriccus pileatus | reverse complement strand
GTTCCCTCAGGTCCCAGTGTCTCAGGGATCTCTGGGGAAGCTCCTGTTTGCCTGTGGGCACAGCCAGGGCTGCAGGACAATTGCCCGCTTGATCTTTTTCAGCCTTTGATTAGCTCTCCATCTGATACAGTAGATCTTGATTTAATCTTATTTCTTGCTAATTTTACATGAAACTATACAATATATACATAAAAAGGCAAGAGTAGAGCCAAAGAGTGCTCCTATTGCTTGCAAATAGGTAATTGAAAGTACCAGCGAACGCCCGCTCTTCCCCCCAGGAAAGAAAGTTTTGAGCCTCAGTCTCTCAGGTGCAATTGGGGCACAACTCCCGGCTCTACAAAGACAGCAAAAGCTTTCTGTGATACCTTTCATCTGGCAAGATGATACTTCTTTTCTGTCATATATCGTTGTCCATTAAAGTGAGTCGGCGTTCCTCTAGGAAAGCAAGCTCTGAGCTTCAGACTGTCAAGTGCACTTGCTGAGCCACTCTCGGCACTACACAAACAGGAGGAAAGATGTCCAAGGCTGCAAGCATCACAACAAAGTTATTTCATTTGATGATTTCTCTGATTTTTCTCCAATGCCAACACAGAGGGGTCTTGAGGTGGGATATTTATTCGGCAGTTTTCCGGCCGTTCAGACCCGATATCCTCTCGGGCAATCAGAACCGCACATCGGAACTCCGCATTCGCCTGGTGCACTCACCCTCTGCAGAGACACACTTCCAAAAATTTGCTCTTTCCAACTTGACTAAGTCCGTTGTCTGTATGACCACACATAGTCACAAGATGTCAGTGTGGACCACAAAATGCCTTCCATCCTAGCTCAGAAAAAGTCCTTACAAACACATCTCTATTTTTTTGAACAACAATTGCCCGCTTGATCTTTTTCAGCCTTTGATTAGCTCTCTATCTGATACAGTAGAGCTTCATTCAATCTTAGTTTTTGCTAATTTTACATGAAACTATACAATATATACATAAAAAGGCAAGAGTAGAGCCAAACAAATGCTCCTATTGCTTGCAAATAGGTAATTGAAGGTACCAGCGAATGCCTGCTGTTCCCCCCAGGAAAGAAAGCTTTGAGCCTCAGTCTCTCAAGAGCAATTGGTGCACAACTCCCGGCTCTACAAAGACAGCAAAAGCATTCTGTGATACCTTTCATCTGGGAAGGTAATACTTTTCTTCTGGCATATATTGTTGTCCAGAAAAGTGAGTTGGCATTCCCCAAGCAAGCTCTGAGCTTCAGACTCTCAAGTGCGCTTGCTGAGCCACTCTCGGCACTACACAAAGAGCAAGAAAAATGTCCAATGCTCCAAGCATCACAACGTTTTTTCATTTGATGATTTCTCTGATTTTTCTCCAATGCCAACACAGAGGGGTCTTGAGGTGGGATATTTATTCGGCAGTTTTCCGGCCGTTCAGACCCGATATCCTCTCGGGCAATCAGAACCGCACATCGGAACTCCGCATTCGCCTGGTGCACTCACCCTCTGCAGAGACACACTTCCAAAAATTTGCTCTTTCCAACTTGACTAAGTCCGTTGTCTGTATGACCACACATAGTCACAAGATGTCAGTGTGGACCACAAAATGCCTTCCATCCTAGCTCAGAAAAAGTCCTTACAAACACATCTCTATTTTTTTGAACAACAATTGCCCGCTTGATCTTTTTCAGCCTTTGATTAACTCTCCATCTGATACAGTAGAGCTTCATTCAATCTTATTTCTTGCTAATTTTACATAGAACAATGCAATATATATTTAAAAAGGCAAGAGTAGAGCCAAACGAGTGTCTTCTTCTCCCCATCGTCTGAAATGGAGAAGCGATGGAAAATAGATGGCCGACAGTCTGAGCTCATGCCGGGTGTCTAAGCTGCTTTGCGTAGGAGTCATCAGTGCTGGTCTCCCCGACACAGAACAGGATGCACACACCGAGTAGGAATGCACAGCACTTCATTATCTGTAGAAACACAAGCATAACCTTTTCCCTAGGTTACTTGTTGATAAGGGTTGAACCACTGTCCAGACACCAAGTCCTGCATTTGGACAGGAGTAGGAGTAGTCACAGCTTGAGAGGACACTGTGTAGGGGTTACAAGAGCATCTGCACGAGTAAAAAATCTAGGTAGAGAGGTATGAAAATTATCTATGGACGTTTGTGGGACACAGTCTGTGATCAGAAAACTTGCTGAGATTTTGTTGATTCAAATGTACTGGTATGTCTGTTTTAACTGTTTCTGTCTTCACTGCCTCCTAAAAGGTTCTCAGGTTACGAGGAATAATTGACTCAGTGGGTAGCAGTAAAGTCCAAGAATTAGATTTACGACTTTTCTGTTTCTTTTTCTCAGGAGCATGATAACGAGATTTGTCCTGTACAACAGCTTGTATTACTTGCATTAACTCTTCATTGTCTGAGCCAGAGGAGGGTAAAGGTGGATAATGTCAGAAAGCAGTATCATTCCGCTCCTCTTTTTCATTCCTTCCAGAGTCTGTTTCGGAGTTATAGTCAGGAGAGGGTAGGGGGTGCCCCTTTGACTTTCGCATTCTAGTAAGTTGTTGCTGCGGGGTCTCATAACATGTCTTAGGGGGTTTCACCGCAGAAAGACAAAGTGTCTTAGGGGGGTCCACTGCAGACAGATAAGTTTTCTTCTGCGGTGAAACAGCGGGAGATAAGGCAGTCCTTTGCGGCAGGGACAACACAGGGGGAGGGGGAGTTACACCCCTCACGGAAACTACTGCAGGGACAAACTCATGAGGAGCGCTCTGTGTTGAAATGTCAGAGCAGTCCAAAACTCCCATGGCTTGCACCAATGCACCTAGTTCCTCAGAGTCTTTGTTTTCTATTGAGTCCCCTGCTTCTTTGCCTTGTTCTTTTTACCGCTCTTGCAAAGTAGTTAACACTGAAAATCGGGTAGTCTGTAATTCCTCTATGCCAACCCCTCCCTTGGGGACAGAGTCCCAGAAAGCCTGCTCAACTTTCTCTCACACAGACACTAAAAGCAGTAGAAAAAGTAGTTTCACATTCTTGCTTGCAGCACCACCACAACAAATGCTTTAAACGATTTTCATTTCTTTTCTCACTCCATTGTTGGAGTAAGGCTTTTTTCTTTAGTTAATTTAGTTAACTTCTTTCTTTAGTTAACGAATGCCCATATAGTCCCGTAAAGTTCTCGGCAGCTGACCTGTCTATCACAAGTGTCATACTACTGCTCCGGACCAAGGCAGCTCCTCCAGCTGCTCTCTGCTACGCCGAGCACCGTCACCACTGCACCTCGCCCTGCGGTTCTGATTCCTCTCCGGGAATCACGACTCCTCGCCAGGAATCGTCCTCGACCCCTTGTGGGGATCCTGTGGCCCTTCAGTTTTGATCCCTCAGTGGGAATCCTGTCATTAGTTCCGATCCCTGGCTAGAGATCACATCAGCTTATAGTTCTGATCCCTTGTTAGGAACCACATCGTCTTATGGTTTCAATCCCTTATTGGAGATCACGTCGAAGGCCACCATACCGTTTGAATCATGTCGGGCTCACCATATGTTACCGTTATTTTGTCGTGACGGTCGAGAAAGAAAGATCAGTCAGAAGGTTTCATTTAGGGTAACATAACAGCTTCTTCTTTATTGTTCTCAGTTTCTTCTTATATCCCCTCTAAGCAAGCAACAAAGCAGCAGTAGCAAGCAGCAAGTAGCAAGTAAGCAACAATGTTTTTAATTGGCTAACTATATTACTAATACATTTGGCAGCAGACACAAGGCATCTGGAGATGTTTCAGGCCAGGCCGTGTTCACACACTCCCCCCAATTCATGGACTCACAGTTGTCTTTTCTTTAATTAGGCTGTGTACAAAACTCACTTATCTTTAAGCATACACAGGAAAGTTTCCCAAGTCAATCTCTTCTTCTCAACAGGCCCGCTGTTAACCCATACATTAGGGGTTAGAGTTAGGGTTAGGGTTCGGGTTAGGGATTAGGGTTAGGATTCTGGTTTAGGTTTAGGTAATGTGTAGGTTAGAAACTTAGGGTTAGGGTTAGGGTTATGTTTAGGGTTAAGGTAAGGGTAATGGTTAGGGTTAGGGTTAGGGTTAGGGTAGGGTTAGGGTTAGGGTTAGGGTTAGGGTTAGGGTTAGGGTTAGGGTGAGTTTGAGGTTTAGGGTTAGGGTTTGGATTATGGTTTGGTTTAGGGTTACGAGTAGGGTTAGGGATAGGGTAAAGATTAGGGTTAGAGTTAGTATTAGGTTAGAGTTTGTGTTAGGGTTAGGTTTAGGCTTAGATTTATGCTTAAGCTTAGGCATAGGGTTAGTGTTTTGGTAATGCTTGGTTAAAAATATGGACAGGATTACCAGTATGGGTTAGTGTTAGGGTTAGGTTTAGTTTTTGTGGTCCTAGCACTGGGGTGTGCAGGGCTGAGCAGAGAATCTTTCCCATGGAGGAATCTTGTGCATCTGTCTTTGCAGTTCTGACAGACACTTCTTGTCACAGGTCATTCTGTGAGTGTCTTTTTCTTCTGTCTTTTGAGGTGGGATGTGAGCAGTGGGGTGGGCTGTTGGCACTGAACGGCAGACAAGCAAGGGGAGCATTTTACTGCCAGTCACAATCACGTTTCTTCTGGCAGGCTGTATTTTTGTGAATCCAAGCACATCCCTTGTCATTTGTTTTTTTTCCCAGTGGTGCACAACCTGACAAGTGTGGGCAGAATGGGAAGGAGGTCCTTGCATTAAGAGGTCAGTGTAAGGAACCTCAGGTGGAAAATTTGGTCAGAATGGTGCACTCTGAGGGGATCCATCAGTAGGTGCCTTTGCCTCTGTGATTTTTTTGCACTGTCCATCTGTATTCCCAGAGGAGCAGAGCCACAGAATGTCACAGTGCAGTCCCTGCCATGTGCCACGGGCCCCTTTGTGATATCACAGTCTATTGTCTCGGTTCTGAAATGGCCCCTGGAAACCAAAGAACACACGATTCACACCCCAAAATGCAGCCCAGCCAATGTGCCAAGGACCATTTTGAAGTAATGAACTACCCTCTCCATTCCAGAATGGCTCCTGGCAACCAAAGTCCCAGCACCTCACAACCCACAGAGGAACCCACCCCATGCAACTTGCACCCCTTTGTGATGTCATGTTCTATCTTCTCCATTCCAGAATTGCCCCTGGAAACGAAAAACAAGTGCTCCACATTGTCAGAGTGCAGCCTCGTCCCCAAGCCATGGACCCCTTTGTGATGTCACGGCCTATTCCCTCCATTCCAGAATGGCCCTTGGAAACCAAAGATCCAATGCTGCACACCCCCACGTGTCAGTCCCACCCGTGTGCCATGGACCCCTTTGTGATATCACGGTCTGTCCTGGTCGTTCAACTACTGACGCAGGCAACCAAAGATCCAAACCCCCCACCCCCAGAGTTCACATTCCCCTCTGTGCCATGGGCCCCTCTGGGCTATCCAGACCTAACCTCTCCATTCTTGAATGGTGGATGGAAACTGTGGGGACCCCAGCTGGTTCTGGGGTCTCTGAGTAGCTGAAAGGTTGAAGGTGGAACACTTGTGCCTGCTCAGGTAATGACCATGGACTGAAATAGCTTGGCACAAGAATGGGTTTCGTGGCAAGAATTCTGAGTCAGGACTGCTGGACATGCGTGGATGTACGTGGACAGGTGTCCAACTGTGAGATATTTATGTTACTGTTAAACCAATTGTATCTGCACATGTGTTACTGAGTACAGCATATAAGCAGTCACACTGCTTGTAATAAAAAGGTTCCTGCTTCTAATAAAAGTTCCTGATCTCCGAACACGTGAGTCATGCTGCACGTCCATCCCCCTACGCGACATATGGGGCCCTCAACCTGATTGCTGAAAAAAGACATGGACAAGATGAACTTCAAAGCGAACGAAGAACGAACAGAAAGACTTGCTGGGAAGCTGACATCTTAGGACGGCTTGGGAGGACAGACGGCCACTGCCTGCCTGCTTCGATCCGTCCCGGCTTCAGCCCGTGTTGCTGCTGCTTGCTGAACTGCGTAAGTGCTGCTGCCTCTCTTCCATGCTGCCCAGCGCCGTGCCCTCCCCACAGCTTTGTCTCGCTGTTCCTGTCCCCGTTCCCGCAGCACCAGGACTCCACTCTGCCCAGCACTGCCCCGGAACTGGCCCCGGAGAGCTTTGCCACCGCAAAGCCCCGCTCGCGCTGCGCCCCCCTCCCCCCCTCAGCCCCCAGTGCCGCGGCCATGTCGCACTGAAGAGTCACCCTAGCGCCCGTACCAGAAGCTGCGGCCGTGCCTTTAAAATCTTCACTGCTTGAGGGGGGGCGGAGCCGCTGTTGCCACTTTGGGCTCGCTTCTATAGCATGCCATGGAGACGCCTGCTTCATCGCTGCCCTGCCTGCGTTCCCTGTGCCTGCGAGCTCTGCTCACCGCGCGTGGAGCCAGTCGGCTTCGTGTCGGCAACCAGCCCGCTGCACAGAGAGCTTGGGCAGAGCGGGGCCCTGTTCCCAGCACCTGGGGAGCACCTGGGGCCGCACCTCCTCCAGCGGCCCTTCTCCCTTCAGTTCGCCTTATCACCTGCATTCCTCGTCGCTTGGCAACTATGCTCCTGCAGGAGCTTTCAAGGCCAGGTTGCAAGCCACAGCACAAACAGGACTCTCAGCACTTTATTCTGCTAGGTTTAACTGCCGCCCCCCGCCACCGTGCAGTGATTGCGAAATCCTTTGCTGCTTAGCAACTGCCGCTTGTCAACATCTGCCTGCAGCGAGCAGCGAGAGCTTCAGTTCACTTCTGAATTTTGTTGCATTATTGTAACTAAATCTTTCAGCAATCTAATGACGTAACGTTTTTTCCCGTCCTGAGTTTAGATGGTAAGACGGCAGATATAGCCGTGGGGATGGGGCCTTGAGTATAGAATTTAAAAGCGACGATAAAGTCGCATAAGGATCGGTCTGTGACGACCACTCGAGAAAGTCAAATGGATTTCACAGGCAATATGAAAGATGAAGCCATAGTTTAAATGTGGAAACTCATCCTTCAGATGTGTGAAATCAAAGTGTATAGCCTGCTCTTGCATAAAAATGCTAAAAAAAGAGCAAGAAACAATGGATATCAGGCAATTTTCCGAACAACAACAACAACAAAATTAAATATATCTAAAATAGCTTAAATATCTTATATATCTGGAATATATTAAATATCACACATTATATTATATTTATTATACATTGGTACAATTATGGGGATTATGTATATCATGCATGCATATATTATATTATGAATATTGAGTACATACTGTTCATATATATTTAATATATATTATAAAATATATTGTCAATACACTTAATATATTGATATTATATACTGATATATATTCATATAATAATAATATATTGTGATACCGTTATATACTTTATATTATATATGTTATTATCTTTAATATATCATGGTATTTACAGGTGCCATGTATATATTATGCTCAAAATTATATATGTTATTACCTTTAATATATCATGATATTTACAGGTGCCATGTATATATTATGCTCTCATATAAACAATATATTCATGTAACTGGACATGAAAGTTTTTAAAATTAAAAAAAAAAAAAGGGGAAAAAGGAAACAGGGTACCAGCTTGTTGTGATCTGTGCTGAAAAAGTGAAAAGATGAAGAAAAACAGAAAGAAGATACCAGCTTGTTGTGATCTGCACTAAGTAATGCACGTATACAAGTAGCATAAGGGACTTACACATGGACATGCTCAGCAACTGGAAAGAGTGAAATAGGAGACTAAGCCCAAAAGAGTTAACTCAGAGATTTGGGCCTGCTAACAAGATATTATCATCTGAAACGATACATGCTATACCAAAATTAAGGGGAGTAGTAAGAGAACATGTAATAGGCCTAGAGGCAATAAATTAGAGATAAAAGGATAAGGTAGACATTTGAATGGAAGAAAGAGGCTGGGAGCCAAGGCTCTCTCCAAGCTTCATTGAATATGTCAAAAACAATGGAATAGAAGGAGGGTTAAATTGAGGAAGACCAGTGAGAGCCCCCAGCCTCGAAGGATGAAGAGCAGAACTACCCTTGAATTGAGGGCCAAGAGAAGCACCGCCCTACGCCCCATCTGAACTCCACCTATGCTCCGCCTGTGTTGCGTGACGACCTGGTTCGAGCACGGCACGGCAGCTATCTCTTAGCTGCTCGGGCCACAGCACACAGACACCAATTTGATGGATGGCAAATGGCGTTTATTGCTTTGTGACACTGTCTTATATATTGCAAGTTTGTAACATCATTTCCATCTGCTTACCTCACTACTTTGATACTATTGGCTTCTAATTATCAAAAGGGGGGTTTCTACCTTTCCGTACATCCCGAGATCTTCCGGTCGCCAGGCCCTATCTACCTACATGCCTGTTATTAATATGTATAGATAGATGTTGCAATCATATGAATATGTATTTAACCATATACAAAAAACTGTATAAAAGTTGAGGATTTGTGTGAAGCTGTGGAGCAAGTTTTTCCAGCTCTAGCTGGTTTGCTGCCAGTGCTGCAAAATAAATACCTTTGCTGCTCAAAAGATCAAAGCTTCTGGGCAGTTCATTATACCAAATTTTTCAGATTCAAGAGGAAATATCATTGCTCTGGACTGATAAGAACTGACTGTTGGTGTTGCTACCTTGCTTGTTTGTGTAGTTGTTTTGTATTACTGAAATTGCCATTTCTCCAGTACAAGGGCCCACACTGGATGATATTGACAATTTCCTTTAATACAAAAAAGGGGGAATTGTGGGGACCCCAGCTGATTCTGGGGTCTCTGGGTAGCTGAAAGGTTGAAGGTTGAACACTTGTGCCTGCTCAGGTAATAACCACGGCCAGAAATAGCAGTGGCACAGGAATGGGTTTCCTGAGAGGAATGCTGAGTCAGGACTGCTGGACATGCATGGATGTACGTGGACAGGTGTCCAATTGTGAGATGTTTATGTTACTGTTAAACAAATTGTATGTGTACATGTGTTACTGAGTACAGTATTTAAGCAGCCACGCTGCTTTTAAGAGAAGGTTTCTGCTTCTAATAAAAGTACCTGATTTCCAAACGTGCAAGCCTTGTCGCATGACCACTCCCGACCGCGACAGTATCCCTGAATGATTCATTTCTATCAACAGATGTGATTTGTCATCATTAAAACCAGGGGGACAAAAGTGGTTCAGTCCAACCTCTGTAATTCCTCTAAACTGAAACTGTTGGGATAACCCAAGGCTGAGACTGGATTCAGCAGCCCCCAGCACCCCACAGTAAGTTGGGAGCTCAGGGGGGACACCCCGTTTTGTCAACCCCCCTGTGCCCAAAGACCCCCATGGGACTGTTGGACCTTCCAGACGACCCTTTTTTCCACCCTTCTCCCTGTTCCTTCTACTTTTCCATGGTCCCCTCAATCCCCAGCTCGCCAGGATCACTCTGGGTGTCCCAACCCCCATTTTCCCCCACTCTCTCACTCCTTCCACATCATCCCCCCACTCCCCAATCCCCTCATGCTCAGTTTGGGGGTCCCACCCTGCCCTTTCCCCACTCTTCTGACCTCTCCCACTCATTTCCCATGAATCTCAGTCCCCCTCCCCTCCCACTCAGTTTGGGGTCCCACCACCCCATTTATCCCCTCTAACCCCCCTCTTCCCACCAACCTCCCCCTGCCCACTCCCCGCTCACCCGAGAGCTCCTCGCCCACAGCCGGGGGGGCTCCCAGCACCACCAGTGCCCAGAGAAGCCCCCCCAGAAAAGGGGTTGGGTGGGGTCCTGGGTTGGATTTGATTGTGTTTGGGGGTCCTTGAGTGCTGTGGGGAGGTTTTGGGCTGTCTCAGCACCTTTTGGGGTGATCTGGGTGCCCACTGAGGGGCAGGTGCCCTCCCAAAGCCCCCCCAAGAGCGGGGTGACATGGGGGGAAACACAGGGGGGGTCCCATTCCCGATCCATCCCGGGGCTGGTTTCTCCCCCCTCCAAACTCAGCTCCACCTCTCAAGCCCCCCCCACTCCCCCCAATAACCGGGACTGGGGAGAACTGGGAAGCTTTCCTGGGATCACTAGGAGCAGTGGGGTGGTGTCAGAATAAAAGCAGGGATGGGGGGGACAAACAACCCCCCAAAATCCTCACAGGGACAGGGACAGGGAGGAAGGTCCAGCTCAGGGCCAAGGCCCTGGGGAGGGGCTGTGGCTGCTGCCGGCTCAGGAGCTCTGTGGGGACAGAAAAGGGGGTGACACCGGGGTGGGGGGCCTCCGGAGGGGCACAGACGCTCTGGGGGGGACACACGACCCCCTGGCACTCCCCTCGCCTTCTGGCACAGGTGGAAGCCGAGCCCCAGCGCCGGGAGACGAAGGCCAAGCCGAAGCCCCGGGGCCCAAATTAGGAGCCATTTCTCAGGCTAAGGAAGCCCAGCAGGGCCGGGGCCGCCGGTGGTGTCCAATCCCCGGCAGGAAGGGGTTGATTCAAACACATCCTTAAACCAGAGTTAAAACACACTTTCATTGCAGCTGGGGCCACACAGGGGGTTTCCCCTCC
>JAWWES010000476.1:0-10544 GCA_035583135.1 Lophotriccus pileatus | reverse complement strand
GACCCAGCTCCCAATCCTTGAGGAGAAAACCGACCCCAACACGGAAAACAATCCCTAAAAAAAGGAGAGAATCCCCAAAAAAGGAAATATTCCCCAAAAGAGGGGCTGGGAGCCGTTACCTCTCCACCATCCGATCCCGGTGCCGCTTCTTTTGCCGGTCCTGGGTTTTTTTCCCGGCCTGGAGTTTCTGTTTGATTTGGCTGATTTCCTCCTGGATGCTCAGAGCTCCTGAGGGAATGGGGGGTGAAAAACAGGGATTTCAAAGGAATTTCGCTCCAGCCCAAACTGGCTTTTCCCAAAAAACCCCACCCCCAAGAAAAGCTGGGCTGAGGTTGGGAGAGGCAGGAAAATCCCGGCCCTTCCCCGTTCCCGCCGAGCGGTTCGAGGAGGTTTTAAGGGTTAATTAGTGATGGATTTGCTGCCTTTGAGGACTAATTAGTGACAGATTTGCTGTTTTTAAGTACCACCCACTCGGACTTTTCAGCCTCGAAGCGGACAAGGGCAGGAGGATAAACTTGGGATCTTGGAAGAACCCCTTTAGAACGTGGAATTTTGGGATGGAGGAGCTGCTGGAGCGTCCCAGGGTCAGATTTATGCACTCAGGACCCCCCCTGGATCCCACCAGGAGGTTTCTTCCCTGCCCTCCTGTTTTTCTTTGGGAATTGTGGTGCTTCTCCCATCGGTCTCATCTCTCCAAGACGGGAAATTCCATCTTTTCCAGCCCAAGGAACTCCCCCAAAGCCAAACCTCTGGCCCAGGGGGAGCTCAGACCTGATTCCCAGCAGCTCCACCACCCTGGCCTGGGGATCCTGCTCTTCCCTAGCAGGAATTTCCAGCATTCCCTGCTCCCTGAGGATGGGATTCACCTGGATTTACTGGGATACCCCTCTGGAATGTGGGAGCTCCATGAGGAGCTCTGGAGCTGAACTCCACTCACCTTTCTCTGAGTCTCTTCCTTCCTCATCTTCCCCTTCCTAAAAAAAGCAACGTTGGGAAGTTAAACCCACCTGGAAGGTCTGGGAGCTGCTCCAGACCTTTCCCTGCTGCTCCCAGGGCACCACTTCCCTGGGATTTGGCCTCTCCCAACCCCTGAGGGCAGGGATATCCCGGTGGGAGACGCCCCCACCGTGCAGGGAGCTGATTTTGGGGGGATTTTTCACAATTAAGGCTCTGGGGGACGGGAATTTGAGGCCGTGGCTGGTGGGGGGGAGGTTGGGAATGCCCCAGAACTCCCACATGGAATGTTTCACCTCCACCCACTCCTTCCCAGCTCCTCCACCTCCCCCTGGGAATAACCACCACCTCCAAGCAGAGCTTTGATATCCACAGAGAAGTCACTTCCAAGCTTTCCTTACCCCTCTGGATCCCTCCTTCTCCTCCTTGTCCCCCGACTCTCCTTCCGTCCCCTCCTCTGGAAGGAACAACACCCTGAGCTCCAACAGACCCTCCCCAAAGCGGGGTGTGTCCCCTCCCTGTCCCAGGAGGGACCCCAAGGGGGGGCAGGGGAGGCCTCACCGTTGTCGGAGTCGGAGTTGTCGGAGCCGTCGGTGCGCGCGGCTTTGCCGTCGGGCTCCTCGGAGCTGCTCGGCTGCTTCCGCTTCCTGCCCGGCGGCTCCCGGCGCAGCCGCTTCCTCTGCAGCTGGGACAGGGATCAGGGATACCCAGGGGGATCAGGGAATCCGGGATACCCAGGGGGATCAGGGAATCCGGGATACCCACCGGGAAAGGGATCAGGGATACCCACCAGGATCAGGGAATCCGGGATACCCACCGGGAAAGGGATCAGGGAATCCGGGATACCCCCCGGGAAAGGGATCAGGGAATCCGGGATACCCACCGGGAAAGGGATCCCAAGAGTCCCTTTTTTTGTGTTAAGACCTTATTCCTCTCATTTTTTAATGTGCTTATGATTTATTTTCATAAGATGCTAACACCTTATTTTCCTTTTTAGTGCATTCATACCTTATTTCCCTCACTTTTAAGGTGTTCATCCCTTATTTCCCTCACTTTTTAAGGTGTTCATCCCTTATTCTCCTTTCTTTAACGTGTCAACACCTCATTTTCCTCGCTTTTTCACGTGCCAGCACCTTGATTTCCCTCGTTTAACCTCCCTGCCTTAAGCCTGTGAGGGGCAGAGCTGGCTGGGAAGGACAACACCCACCCCTCATCCCCTAATTCGGGGCCTAAGACCATTCCAAACCCCCCTCTTTAAGCTCCAAACGCCCCAGGTGCCGACAGGAGGAGCCCAGCGGGACACAAAGCCGAGCACACCCGGAATGACGGATTTGTTTGGAATTCTCAAGCCCTTCCCCCCCTCGGCCGTGCCGGGGACGAGCCAAGCCGGCCCCACCCCCCTTCCCTGCTTACCTTGAAATCCCAATCCCACATCTTCCAGTTCCTCTTCATCCTCTGCTTGCCCATCCCCCCGGCGTAGCGGGCGCCGGGGAAGCCCCTCGGGGGGAACCCCCCGGGCTCGGGCAGGATGTTGTGGGAGAAGAGGGACGGGAGGCGCCGGGAGCCGCCGCGGGGCTCGGGCCAGGCCCCCCGCCCGGGGAAGGGTCCCGAGGCTCGGGGGGGCCGCCCGTCCCGGCCCCAGCCCTGCCCCCGCTGCCCGAAGCCGTCCCGGGGCCGGCCCTGGAACTGCTCCCGCCGGGGCCCGTAGAAGGCGTCGTAGGGCCCCTCGTAGGACGCGTCGTTGTCCTGCTCCGACTCCGTGTAGTCGTGGTAGTCGTTGTAGTCGTTGTAATCGTTGTAATCGTTGTAATCATTGTAGTCATTGTAGTCATTGTAGTCGTGGTAGTCGTTGTAGTCGTTGTTGTAGTCGTTGTAGTCGTTGTAGTCGTAGCCCGGGCGATACAAGTCGCGCTCGTTCCCCGAGGGCCGAGGGTCGTACGACTCGTACGGGTCGTACCTGCGGGAGGAACGGCCCCGAGATCCCACGGATCAGGGGGTGGTTCGGGTCAGAGGGACCTGAGAGGTCACCCAGTCCAACCACCCACCCATCCCTGCCCTCATCACCCCTGAGACCCGTCCCCAGGTGAGATCCCACGGGGTGGTTCAGGTCAGAGGGACCTCCAAGGTCACCCAGTCCAACCAGCAACCATTTCCCGTCTCTCCATCCCTTGTCCCGAGTCCCTCTCCAGCTCTCCTGGAGCCCCTGGAATGTGCTGGAAGGTCTCCCTGGATCCCTCCCTGCTCCAGGAGAACATTCCCAGCTCTCCCAGCCTGTCCCCAGAGCAGAGGGGCTCCGGAATCCTGGAATCTTGGGATGGTTTGGGTGGGAAGGGACCTCAAAGCTCATCCCATCCCACCCCTTTCCAAGGGCAGGGACACCTTCCATGGCCCAGGTGGCTCCAGCCTGGCCTTGGACACTCCCAGGGATGGGGCAGCCACAGTTTTTCTGGACAGCAAGCTCTGATGGAGCTGCAGGATTCCAGCACTGGAAAATCCCTAATTCCAGGGAGCCCCTTGGACCATCCCATTCTTCCGGAACGATCTAAAGCCAAGGCTAAAAACCAGCCCCCTGCTGAGCAAAGGTTCCTTCAGGTTGGGATGAAGGATCCCAAACCTCTCCTTCGGGAGCAGCTGGAGCTCCAGGAGCTGCTGCTCCTCAGGGCAAGTCCCACCTCACCCAGAAACCCTTTGGAAGCAGCGGGATTTACTCCTGGGCTGCTCCAGGATCAACCACAACCTTCCTCCAGACCCTCCTTCCTCCCACCCAGCAACACTCCGGCTTCCCACCTGGAAAACCAACTCAAGCCAGGTTTTCCTCCCCGAGGAGGTGCTGGAGGGTTTTTAACTTCACCAATCCACCAAAATGAACCAATTTGTGCCGGAATTCGAGGCCTGGGGGAGGAAACCACGACCCCCGGGCTGAGGAGCCCCCAGTGGGATGGGAGCGAACGGAGGGGACGCGGTGGTGGCTCCGAGGTCGGGAGAAAGTCACGGGGAGAGGTGTCAGGGCCACGAATCCGGGTCAGGAACCGCTGGAGCAGCTCCCGAGGGATTCGCCCTCCTCTTCCCGCTGCTCTCCTGAGTTCCTGCCCGGAGCAGGAATTCCTTCAGCCTTTTAACCGTCCCACCCTGTCCCCAGTGGGTGGCTGGAGCAGGAGATCCGAGTGGAGAGGCCCAGGGGGAGGTTTAGGGGATAAAAAAAATCCAGGAATGACCCAACAACCCCTTTCCAGGGCAGATCAAACCCCCAGGGGACCAAATCAAATCAATCCGATTTAATAACATTCCACGGGCAGCTCTGACACGTCACTGGAACGGGATAAAACCCAGGCCCATCCTGTTTGATGATTGCTCTTTTATGCCCTTTTATATTAATATTCCAAAACATCCTTTGACTCCTTTAAAACCCCATCGAGTTCTGGCTCAAAACCCGCAGAGCACATCCATAAATAAGGAATTCTAGGGGGGGCAGGGAGAGAGGAAACAAGGACTTTAATTAAGGCTGTGATAATTATCCTACCAACCCCAAAATTCCAAACGAGCCCCAAATTTAGGAGGGTTTTTTTTTTTTAGCGAGACAGGGATAGAAAATGGGAGAAAATGATGGGATTTGCCCAGCAGGGAAGGGGGAGCTGCACTCACCTGTCCCCCGGGGCTCCGTAGCGGCCGCCCCCCGGCACCCCCTCGGATTCCGGGTGCGCTCCCACCTCCAGCCGCTGGCTCAGCTTCCCGGGGCCGTCTCCGCTCTCGGGGGCGGCGTCGGCGTCGGAGCTTCCCATCTCCCAGGAATTCCCGGCGGCCATCCCGTAGCCGTACCCGCCTCCGGAGCCGTCCTGCCCGTAGCCGTAGCCGTAGTTGTAGCCCTCGTAACCTGGGTCGGGATCGTTGCCATCAATTAAAAATCCCCCCTCGGTTTTTGGGTTAATTCGCCCCGAATTTTAAACCTTCGCGCTCGCGAAGGTTTCACGAGCCCAAAAAAACCTCCATCCAGCTGCTCCGGGTGGGAATAACCATCCCGATGGTTATTAATTATTATGGTATTATTAATAATTAAATGGTATTATTAATACTCCAAAATGTCCTTTGACTCCTTTAAAACCCCACCGAGTTCTGGCTCAAAACCCGCAGAGCACATCCAGAAATAAGGAATTCTGGGCAGGGGGGGCGGTTATTCCCGGATGGGAATAACCATTCCCATTGTAATAACCAATAATGGGAATAACCATCCGGATGGGAATAACCACAACTCGAAACATCCAAGACCCATTTCCAGCCTACTTTTTTTTTTTTAATTTAAATGGATTAAAATTTGGGGGTTTTTTTGTTCTCCCCTCGGGCCTTTCATTCAGTGTTTGGGATCTGCTGCCTCCCCGATGTTTGTTTTGAGGGCAAAACCACCCCAAAACCCCAAATATTTTGGCCAGAGCACTTTTCCTGTTCCAGAAACATCTTCTTCTGTTGGCTCCGGTGGGAATTTGGGGGAAAAAAGGGGGGAAAGGTCAGTGGGAGAGGCCGTGTGGGGTCAGGGCCACGTCACCGAGCAGGAGCATCCCGGGAAAGGCTCCGGAGGGGGAGGGAGGAACATCCTGCACTTGCCTCTGCTCGTGCCCGAATTCCAGTCTCCATAACCTAGAAAAGAGCACAAAGCAATTAGAGACGGTCCCAGAGCCCCAAATCCAGCAGATTCCCACCAAATCCAGCAGGAATCAGCCCTCTGATGTCACCCCAGCGGCCTAAAAAAGCACCTTTTGGGCAAAAAAACCCCCCAAACCCCCAAGTTTGAATTCAAAGCCGAGCTCTTGGGAAGAGTTTCCAGGGCTGAGAATTTTGGGGAGTGGAGGGGAAACGATGGGAAAAGCCCAATTCCCGCCTGAAATGGGGGAATCAGGGCACTCTGGGGATGTTTCATCCCATTCCTGCCATCCCAGGACTGACATTCCGCTGCTCTCGTCCCGTGATGCTACCTGGAAGTTCTTGGTGGGATTTCGTCCTTAATTAGTGACCCCTCATCACAAAAAATGAGCTAGTTAATTAATTGTCCCTCTCTTTCCCCCCAGTGTGTCACCGCTCCGGCCTCAGCCAAACATTCCCATGGAATACGGAGGGGAATCCCTGCCCTGGCTGAGGAGAGGAGCCAGAAAAGGCATTAAAATGGCCAAATAAAGGGGAAAAAATCCATTTTCTGGCAGGAATTGGGTCTGTCCCTGTCCCTGTCCCATCATGGAATGGGTCTGTCTCTGTCCAAGGTGTCCAAGGAACTGGATCTATCCCTGTCCCGTTCCCATCATGGATTGGGTCTGTCCCTGTCCAAGGTGTCCAAGGAACTGGATCTATCCCTGTTCCTTCCCATCAGGAACTGGATCTGCCCCTGTCCTGCTCCATCAGGAATTGGATCTATCCCTGTCCCATTCCCATCAGGAATTGGATCTATCCCTGTCCCATTCCCATCAGGAATTGGATCTATCCCTGTCCCGTTCCCATCAGGAATTGGATCTATCCCTGTCCTGTTCCCATCATGGAATGGGTCTGTCCCTGTCCAAGGTCTCCTCAGGAATTGGATCTATCCCTGTCTTGTTCCCATCAGGAACTGGGTTTGTCCCTGTCCCGATTAGAACCGGGCCGTGCCCGGGGGCTCCTCCCGGGCCGCGCTGACCCCGGGCCGCGTCTGGGGGCGGCTCCCGCGGGCTCCGCTCCGCGTCCCCCCCCGGAGCCCCTCACGGTCCCCGCCATGTCCCGACCCCTCCGGCCTCTCACAGACCCTGCCGTGGCCGCGGCAGCCCCGCTGCAGCCCCCGCCGGGGTCCCGGCCGCTCTCGGCCCCTCAGGCCCCGCTCCGCGCCCTCCACACCCTCGCTGTCCCCCCGTCCCCTCACGGCTCCCGCTCCCTCCCGCGCCGCCTCACGGACACCGCCGGGGGCGCCGCCGCGCCGTGCCCCGCCGTGCCGCGGCCAGCCCCGACCCCCCCGTGCCCTCCGAGCCCCCGCCCTGTCCCGGGGCCGCCCCCGGTCCCTCACGGACCCCCGCCGTGTGTCCCCCCCCTCACCGTAGCTCATGATGGCGGCGCCGCCTCCTCCTTCCCGGGCGGTAACGGCGGCGCGCGGGCCCCGCCCCCGCGCTCCCATTGGCCGAGCCGCCCCGCCTCCCCCGCGCCGATTGGCCCGCGGCCCGCGCCGCGCGGATCGCACCTCCCATTGGCGGGCGGCGGCTGTCGCTCACCGCGCCCCCCGCGCGGCGATTGGCGGGCGCGGGTGTCAGCGCGACGAGGGGGCGTGACCGCTGGGGCTCCGCTCTGCGATTGGCAGGCGCTGGGGCGGGCTCAGCCGGTTGAGGACCAATAGCGCGGCAGGAGCGCCCGGCGCGGATAGCCACGCCCCTCCCCGCCGCGGGACGGCTCCCATTGGCTGGCGGCGCGGCAGCCACGCCCTATGGGCGGAGCGTGCGGGGGCGCCCCCACGTGGACGCCCCGGAGAAGGGCGGGGTCACCCGTGTCACGTGTGTGTCACGTGTGTGCCACGTGTGTGTCACCTGTGTGACGTGCTTGTCACCTGTGTGTCACATGTGTCACGTTTTGTCACCTGTATCACGTGTGGCCCAAGAGGATACCCTCAGAGTTTGGGGGGGGACACCCGAGGGACCCCTAGTGTCACTTGTGGGTGTGGCCATGGGGGGTGGGAGGGGCCCCATCCCACCCCCCGCTTCCCATGTCCGAGGGGTCACGGACAGATCCCGACCCCCCATCAGTGTTCCCGTTCCCAGGGGACACGGATGTGTCACAGCCTGCAGTTCCCTGGGGACACGACCCCGTCCCGATCCCGGGGACACGACCCCGTCCCGATCCCGCTGTCCTCACATCCCAGGTCACGAGGCCACATCCAGGTTCTGATGTCCCACGAGCTGTGGCTCCATCCCATTCCATGTCCCCACATTCCAGGTCATGATGCCACATCTAGGCTCCAACTGGCCTCATCCCAATCCATGTTCCCACTATCCCAGCCCCAAACCCACCCTGGCTCCGCCCAAACCCCGATCCCTCCACCCTATCCCGCCATTCCCGCTATCCAGAGACTCCGTTCTCCCCCCAGGCTTCATTTCCAGAACAATTTAATCCATCGTCCCACACTCCCGGGTACAGGAATCACCAGAAACGTCCCGAAAAAGTGGAAATAAAAAAAAAAAAAAAAAAAAAGAAAAAAAAAAGAAAAAAAAAAAGGCAGAAAAAAATATTTATCCGTTAAAATTCCTTCCGAAATTCGGAAGTTTCGGGATTCCCAAATAAAAATGAATATTCCTTATTTCTACACAATGCCTAGAGTTTAAAAAAGTCGGGGTCTGTGGAGCTGGGACGAGGAAAAAACCCGGGGAAAAAAAAGAAACAAAACAACAAAGCAACGGTGGAACCGGGAAAAAAAAAACGGGAAAAAGGGAAAACTGAGCCGAATCCTCCCGGAGCCGCCACAGCCGCTTCCGGGCGGGAATGCCGGAATTCCCCAGGGATTTCCCAGCTCCCACTGGTGGGTCGCACCCGCTGCTCCCCCGCGGAGAAACTCCTGGGAATCAGCAGCAGGAGCAGGGGATGAATCCGGTGGGATTTCGGTTTGGCCGCGGAGGGAGGAGCGGGAGGGAGGCGGCGGCGTTTTGGTGCGGGAAAAGGGGATTTTGGGAACATGCAACCCCGGAACCGAGGGATTCCGACATCTACGCGCCACTAAACCCGACCGGCGCCTATGGAAAAAACTGGAATATACAGGAACTCGAAGGGTCATGTACAAAATCCACAGCGTTTTCCGGGAACGCGCCCGGAATTCCCTCCGGCCCCGGCTCCGGCCCCAATCGCCACCGGGAAAGGCGACACCGTTTTGTTCTTTGGGTTAAAAAACACGGATTTTGGGAAGAAAGCGGGGGGGGAGAAGATTCAGCCTCCCCCACGCCCCGTCCCCGGCATCGAGTCGTTCATTCCCGCCCCGATCCGGCGCCGGACGGCGAGTGCCGCGCGCGTCCCGAGGGATTCCCGAGGGATTCCCGAGGGTCGGATCCGCGATCCGGGATCCGTGTAGTGCTTGTGGCCGGGATTGTGGCCCCCCCTCCCAGCTCATCCCAGGGGGGAGGAAACGCTCCGGAGGGGCGAAGGCAGCGATCGGGCCCCTCCCCCCCCGACTCCCCCGCCTTTCCCAAAAACTCCGGGATGGTGGGAGCGGGAAGGGGGAGGGGGGTGTGAGGATGTTCCGGCGGCTCCCGCGGCCGCTCCCCCGTGCCGGGTCTGGAATGGCGCTACTGGGCCTCGGCCAGGGCGGGGGGCTCGGGGGGCGCGGGGGCCTCGCTCCGCAGCGGATCCGCCTTGGAGAAATTCATCTCCAGGATGTGCCGCTGCAGGTGCCGCACCCACTCCTCCTGGATCGACAGCGGGCCCTGGAATTCCACCTCGCAGAACCTGCCGGGATAATGGATCGGCCCGGGAGTCGCGGGAAAGGGGGCGGGAAAGAGACGCCCCCCACCCAAAAAAAAAAGGGGGATGAGGCAGCCTGGAGAATATTGGGAATGAGGGTTGGGATACAGGGATAGGCAGAGCCTTGGAGGCTGAGGGAGAACGGGAATTAGGGATGGGATACAGGATTAGCAACACAGGGACACCCAGAGGGACATGGGGACACCCAAAGCCTTGGAGGCTGCCAGGGGATGTTGGGATCAGGGATATGGGATAACCAGAGCCCTGGAGGCTTTGTAGGAATATTGGGATTAGGGATGGGATATGGGACATCCAGAGGGACACAGGGACACCCAGAGCCTCAGAGGCTGCCAGGGAATATCAGGAATGGGATATGGGATTAGGGATATCCAGAGGGATGCAGGGACACCCAGAGCCTCGGAGGCTGAGGGAGAACGGGAATGAGGGACGGGATAGAGGATTAGGGACACAGGGACACCCAGGAACACCCACTCTGCGGGATAACGGGAATGAGGGATGGGATAGAGGATTAGGGACACAGGGACACCCAGGGGACACCCAGGGGTCACTCACTCTGTGGGATAACGGGAATTAGGGATGGGACACAGGGGGGGAGGGGGCCGGGGAGGGACCCCCACCTGCACTTGAGGGTGTAGATGTTCCCCACGAACTTGACCAGCGAGGTCTGGGGCGGGCGCGGCACCAGCGACGGCACCGGGCGCATCCGCGGCGGCGGCGGCCGCGTCTCCTCCAGCTTCTGCGGGAACTCCAGGGAGCCTTCCTCCTCCCCCCGGCGCAGGGCGGCGTCCAGGGGCCTCGCCTGCCTCCGCTCAAACTCTGGGACGAGGGGGAAAAGCGGGATGGGGGGCAGTTAGATTGGAGGGGGTACAAAGGTCCTGGGAATGGGAGAGGAGGGAAAGGAGGAGGAAGGAGAAGGAAGAGGAGGAGTGGAGGGGTCTCAGGTAAAGGTTTGCCCCCTCAGCACAACTGCAGAGGGGAAGAGGGGCCAGGGCATGGATTTTCCTGGTGTTTGTCATGGGAATGGGGTCCCTGTGAGGAAGATGAGGAAGAAGAGGTGTAGGAAGGAGAGGAAGGGGGGAGTGCGCAGGTAAAAATTCCAACCCCCAGAGCTTCTGGGAAGGTGCAAA
>JAWWES010000475.1:0-10551 GCA_035583135.1 Lophotriccus pileatus | reverse complement strand
GGCCCCGCGCCCGCCCCGCGCCGCGGCCCCATCGCGACTCCCGGCCCGGCAGCGCCGCGCCCGCCGCGGCCCGCCCCGCCGCTCCCATTGGCTGCCGCGCCGCACCCCCGCGCTCTGGTTGGCTGCCAGAGGTGTCGCTCAAGGCGCGGCCGCACCTCCTCCTCGCCGTCGTCGCTCGCCCCGCTCTGATTGGCTTCGGTTGGTTGTCAATCAGCGCCGCCTCCTGTCGTGATTGGCCGGCGGTGCTTGCACGATGGGGGCGAGCCCGCCCCTGTGCCCGCTGACCCCCGCGCGCTAATCTACCTAGCGACAGCGCTCTCATTGGCGGGCGGCGCCGCGGGGATTTTCCTGATTGGTCGGAGGCACAGGTGGCGGGGGGCGCGCCGGGCCCACCCGGCCCGCGCGGAAAGTCAGGGAGCCCACGTGGGCGGGGGGACACGGCGGGGACCAGAGCGGGGACAGGCGGCCGGGGTGGGGACAGGGGGGCCGGGGTGGGGACAGGGGTTGCACAACCGCCTGGAGCAGTCGGTGCCATTCCCGATGCAACAACACCCCCTCCTTACCCCCCGAAAAACGAGGGGGGCCTCCCATGGAAACCCCCCCCCGGGAGCGGGAACCGGGAGCCCCTGGAATTGCCGGCCCGGCACGGAGGGGGCTGACCCGCCTGCTCGTTGTCCTGACCCTCTTCAAAATAAATAAATAAAGTGGAATTTTCGTTGTGCCGAGGGGAAAATTTCGCCTTCCTGCCTCTTTTATTCCCTTTTCCCGGGAAACAAGGAGCGGGGAAAGGGCTCCGGGATGGATCCCACGTGGAGCGCGAGGGCCCCGGCCCCGGAGGAGCCGAGAATGGGATAAAAAACCACAGATTTTGGGGCCTGGAGGAGATTTTGGGGTGGAAAAGGCAGGTTTTGGGGTGGAAAATGCAGGGTTTGGGGTGGAAAATGCAGGGTTTGGGGTGGAAAAGGCAGGGTTTGGGGGGTGGGAGGAAATCCTGAGAGAAAAGCAGCAGGTTTTGAGGGGAAAAAGGAGCAGATTTGGGGGTGATAAGACAAATATTTGGCGGTGATAAGACAAATATTGAGGGGTGGAGACATTCCTGAGGTAAAAAAATCCTGATTTGGGGGTCTGGGGTAGATTTTAGGGTGGAAAAGGCACATTTTGGGGTGGAAAAGGCAGGTTTTAGGGTGGAAAATGCAGGGTTTTGGGGGTGGGAGGAAATCCTGAGGGAAAAGCAGCAGGTTTTGAGGGGAAAAGTGCAGATTTGGGGGTGATAAGACAAATATTGGAGGATGAGGACATTCCTGAGGTAAAAAATTCTGATTTTTGGGGTCTGGAGTAGATTTTGGGGTAGAAAAGGGAAACTTTGGGGTGGAAAAGGCAGGTTTTGGGGTGAAAGAAGCAAATTTCGGAGTGGAAAAAGCAGATTTTGGGGGCAGTGGGAAGAAATCCTGAGGGAAAAGGCGTGGATTTTGGGGGGAACAAAAGGTCCCCTGGCAATGCCACCCCAGCCTTGTGACAGGAGGGGACACAAAGGGCCCTTTGGTGGGGAACAAAAGGGCTTTTGTGGCCCTGGGACACAAACAAAAGCAGCTGGAACAGCCCCCAGGACCCCTCCCGGGCCTCATTCCCGAATTCCCGGTGGGAAACGCTGTCTTTCCATAGGGAAAAGGCCGTCAGTGGATGAATTGATGTTTCCACCTGCAGGGCCAGAGGATGGATCCAACCCCACCGAGCTGTGCCCTTCCAAGAGTTTTCCAGGAATTGGGGTTGAAAATTGCAATTTGTTCAGGAATTGGGACTGAAAATTGCAGTTTATTCAGGAATTGGAGTTTAGGATTGCAATTTAAAACTGTGATTTCTCCAGGAATTGGAATTTGAAACTGGAATTTCTCCCGGAATTGGGATTTTAAATTGCAATTTCTCCTGACATTGCAACTGAAATTTTTAATTTCTCCTGGGATTTGGGATTTTGGATTGGAATCTCTCCTGGAATTTCATTCCCAGGCCTCTCCCCTTCCCAGGCAGAGCTGCTTTTCCCCACAGCCACGATTTTACAGGAAAACACTCTGATAAATCTCAGTTTATTCCCTTATCAGACTGATCCTTGATTTCCAGGCTCTTTTTGGAGGGCAGGGACAGAGATTCCTGCTGGAGAATGAGAAACCACGGGAAGAAAAGCGGGATAAGCAAGAATTGTTTGGTCAAAAAGGGGGTTAAACTCCTAAAATCCGCCGGTACCCGCAGGATTTGAGGACTTGGATCCCTGTTCCTGCTTGGTGGGCTCTGCTTTATGACTTTTTCAGGACTTTCCCAAGCTTTTTTTAGGGATTTTTCCAAGGAAATCCAAAGCCCTGAGATTATGGGAAGGAGTGGGATATTTTATGGATAAAAACCACTGGAAAAGGGAGCAGGGGGAAGGGAGGGAAATGCACCCAACAGGTCCAAGCAGCTCAGAAATCCCGGATTTTTTTAAGAGGAACTGTGGGATTCCACCTGGAATTCCCCCTGGATTCACCACGAGAGGGAGACTCTGCCCCAGCAGAGCCCCCTGGCCCTGCTCCCCCCCAATCCCAGCTCCAAACCCCCCTTTTCCCACCTTTCCCCTCCTCTCCCAGGGCCCCGAAGGGAATAACAAAATCATTTATTTCCTTCCCTCCTCAGCTCTGTCCACAAAGAGTACAAAAAACCCCCCTCTGGATCCGGTGGGATAAAGGAGAGGGAATCCCAGGAACTGGGAGATTTCCTTTGATTGGGGGGGTGGGGAATTGGGTTTTTTTTCCTTGTTTTTCAGATATCCTTGATAACCTCTTCCAGCTCCTCCTTGGTGTACATGTGGAATTTCATCCCAGGCTCCACCGTGGCCAGCTGGAAAACAAGGAATGAAGGGGTTAAGTGGCTGAGGGAAGGCAGGGAGCAGCTGTTCCCTGAGCTGGGATCATTCCAGCCCCCATTCCCTAAAATAGCTGCCCAAAGAGCTGGGGATTGGCTCAGGCTCCTCCAGGAGCAGGGAATTGCAGGGGGAGCAGGAACGAGCTGGGAAGGGGCAGGAACCGCCTGGGATGCTCCTGAACTGGGAGCACAGTTTGACTCCTCTGGGCCCTGATTATCTGGGTGCACTCAAGGAAAGCTGTGGAGCATCCCAGGGGATCCCAGGGCTCTCCCAGACTCTGCTCCCAAAATTCCCCTGGAGTAGCACCAGGGGAGGGGCGGGAGGTGGGTGATTCCCACGAGAAACACTCCCAGCCTGGGAGCTCAGCTTTTACCTGGAATTCTGAGACACCTGGAGATGCCCTTTAAATCCTGGAGTAGTTTGGGTGGGAAGAGCCCTTAAATCCCATCCCATCCCATCCCATCCCATCCCATCCCATCCCACCCCATCCGGATGGGCTATCCCAGCTTGCTCCAACCTCTGTCCAACCCTCGAGCACTTCCCAGGATGGAGCACCCAGAGCTTCTCTGGGCACCAAACCTGGATGGATCCTGGACCCCACCCAGCCAGGAACACCCCAAACCATCCCGAAATTCCCAAAAAACCCGCACAAACACCCAAACCCGGCCCTGGGAGCCGCCAATCCCAGCTCTCCTCCGACCTTCTCCCTGCCAGCCTCCGCTCCCCCCATTCCCAAAGCAGCTCTGACAGGCAAGTCCCTGCCCTCCAAATCCATAAAAACCCTCCCAGGCTCTGAACTCTTCCCCAGCCCTTTGTTCCCGGCTGGAAAAGCCGGATCCACGGGAGCAGCAGCTCCTTCCAGGAAGCCAAAGGGCCCTCGGGGTGAGCGAGTGGGGGGACCTTTGAATCCCTCAGCACATTCCTGCCCTCCTGCCCCCCCTGGCAGCATTCCCAGGCACAGTTAAGCCCCTGTTAAAAGTGGGATATGACATCAGGATACTGTACACATTCCAGGGGCTGGGACAGCACCTGGGAAGCAGATCCCAGCTTTGGGACACGAGGATTCGACTCTCCACGTGCTCTTGGCATCCCCTCCTCCCTCTCCCAAAGGGAGCTGGGTTAATCCCACCAGGAATCCCAGCAGCAGGAATACTGGAGGGGAAAACCGGGCTGGAAACTCAGGGAAAAGGGCTCCCAGCAGCCAGAGGGAAGGAATGGGAGGAGCCAGGAGCTGGAATGCCATGGTTTGGAAAGGTCTGGTGTCTCATAACCCGCCAGAAATAGAAGCCAAACCCTATCCAGGGGCCCTGGCTCCTCGTCTCCCGCCGATCCCACCCAATCCACGGGGGCTGCTGCCTTCCCCACCCTAAAAGGATTCCCACAGGAGCAGCTCTGGGGGGTTCTCCCGGGCTTCCAGGGGCACAGCCATCCCTGAGGATCCTGCTCGCCCCTCCAGGGGATTCCTGGCACTGCCCCAGGCCGGATTTATTGGCCCAGGAGCTGCAGAACTTCCAGCCCTTCTCGTGTTCCCGGGAATGGCTGGATCCAGGGGGACAATGAGCCACACAGGGGGGCAGCCCAGGGCCCTGCTGGCCGGGCAAGGGCACAGAACCACTTCCAAACCCTGGAAGAGCTGGGAAAACACACCAGGAAGGCACAACACTCCAGCTCTTCCCACGTGGGAAGGGGCAGGAACAGCAGCTGTTGGCTTGGGAAGGCCTGGGCTGCTCCAACACCTCATTCCCAGCTCCAGGAAAGCCTGGGCTGCTCATTCCCAGCTCCAGGAAGGCCTGGGCTGCTCATTCCCAGCTCCAGGAAAGCCTGGGCTGCTCATTCCCAGCTCCTGGAAAGCCACCCATTCCCAGCTCCAGGAGCATTCCCAGGCCCGGGAGGCCTCACCTCGATGTTGGTGGCGTTGAGTTTCTCCTCCATGACCTGTTTGAGGATCACCAGGGACGATTTGATGGCCTCCTTCAGCGTCATGGACTGCAAAACACGCGGCTCCTGCATCCCCCTCCTCGGGATCGGGCCCCTCTCCCCCCTCCCAGATCCCCTTCCCCAAATCCCTCTGGCTTATCCAGGGATCTGCAGCAGCAGCAGGGCAGGGACACCCTCAGGGATGGGGAAATCCCGCTTTTTTGGGCTTAAAACCCGGCAGTTTGGGCACTGAAATCCCACTGGTCATTGCTTTGTCACCCCCTTCCCCCAAAAAAAAGCCCAATTCCCTCTTGGAAAAAGGCTCTGTGCTGTGTTTAATCCCACAAATCCCTGCAGGAAGGCCCAGAGCCCAGAACTGGGATAATTCCAGGGGATAAACAGCTCTTCCCAGCCATCTCCACGTGAGAGAAGGTTGGGAATCAAGGGGATCCAGAACTAGGAGGATTCCAGTGGAGAAATGAGCTTTCCCAGACTTTTGCACTTGGAAAAGGGTTGGGAATGCTCAGGATTCAGAAGTAGGATAATTCCAGGGGACAAATGGCTCTTCCCAGCCATCACCACTTGGGAAAGGGTTGGGAATCAAGGGAGCCCAGAACTGGGATAATCCCAGTGGAAAAGTGAGTTTTCCCAGCTGTCACCACTTGGAAAAGGGTTGGGAATCAGGGAGTCCAGAACTGGGACAATCCCAGTGGAGAAATGCCTCTTCCCACCCATCACTCACCACTTGGAAAAGGGCTGATAATCCAGGGCATCAAGAATTAGGATCATTCCCATGGATAAATGAGTTTTCCTGGCCTTTTGCGCCCGGAAAAGGGCCTGGCAACCCCGGGAATGCCGGACTGGGATCATCCCAGTAGCAAATCCCTCTTCCCACTTTTCATTAAGGTTTGGATTCCCACCTCCCTCCTTGTGGTGGGAAATTCCCGTTTAATACCCAACAGGAGCAGGAATTCCAGTAGAAGATTCCCTGCTTTCCCAGGAGTGGGGAGAGGAAGGAGCTGCCCCCTTGGGAGCACTTGGGGGTTGTAAAGATCCTTGGGATCCATGGGATCCTCACAAGATCCATTGGGTCATCATAGGATCCATGGGATGCTCGTGGGATCCATGGGATCATCACAGGATCCTCACGGAATCCACAGGATCCGCCCACGATGCTCTGCCAAGGAAGGACCCGCCCCATGCGGCTCCTCCTCACCCCCCTCCTAAACCCCCCTGGGAGGGGAATTGGGAATGCTGGGAGGTGCTGGGGGATGCTGGGAGACACTGGGAGGTGCCGAGGTCCCCCCCAGATCCCTGGGATGCGCTTCCCGATCCCAGATCTGGCCCTTACCTTGTGGTACACCTCCTGCAGGGAGCTCTGGGCGCCCTCGGAGGCCGAGCCGATGGCTCTGGCGTCGCACTGCACGAACGTTCCCGAGGGATCCATGTGGAACCTGCGGGCACAGCGGGGGTGCTGCATCCCAGGGATCCCCCCCACCCCCTCCCGGAGCTCCCGGCGTGCCTGGAGTCGGGATCCATCCCCAGGGATTCACCCCCAGGGATCCCCGCCTTTGTAGCCCTGGGAAAACAGCTTCCCTTCGGATTTTCCCCCCTTTTTTTCCCTCCAGATTTTTTTGGAGCAAATCCAGCCGGTTTTGCCCTGGCTGGGCTGGCCCTGCCAAGCCCTTCCCACCTCCAGCAGCAGAATCCCGGGATTCAGGTTACAGCCCCCTGGGAATGTCACAGGGATCGGGTTACCAGGGCTCCTTTAGGGAGAGGGGAAGGAGAAACTCGGCCCAGGGGGAGCTTTAACCCAGAAAACCGGGATTTGGGGAGGGATCAGGGACACACAAGGGGGGTGAATCCCAGTGGGAAGTTCCCGGGAGCAGCACTCACAGCTGGGGGCCCTTCTCATCCACTCCTCCGAAGAGCAGCGCGACGCCGAAGGGGCGGGACTGCGGGAGACAGGAGGGGACAGTCACACCAGGGAGAGCTACAACCACCCCCCCAGCATTCCCAAATCCCTGCCCGCTCCCACCATGGCTCCGGGATCGGCGTCCTCCTCCCCGAACTGCAGGGCCAGGTTGGACACGGCCTGGGTGACGCTCTCCACCGTCATCGTCTCGTTGTAGGTGAACCAGTGGTTCTGCGGGGACAGGGGGAGAAGCATTCCCAGGAAACATTCCTGCTTCCCAGGGAGCTGAGTCCCCCCTGGGTGGACACAGGGATGGCTTCCCTGTGGAACCTTCTCCCAGGAAGGACGGGAACAGCCTGGAAAGCTTCAGGAGGAGCAAAGCTTGGGGAAGGATAAGGCTGGCAAGGGCTTATCCCAACAGCTGGATAATAGGGAGGAAATATGTAGGGAAAAGCCTTGGCTCCAGCAGGGATTTGTCCCTGGGATCTTGGAGCATCCAGGAAATTCAGGGGGATAAAAACCCCCTCCCACATATCCAGTATTTTGCCAACACAGTTCCTTGTGCTCCCAACAAACCTCCCATTCCACACCTTTCCTCTGGACTCCCAGGGCGTTCCCAGGATTGGTGGGGCCGTTCCAGGGCCAGGAATTTGGGATCTCACCTGAGTCTCCACTCGGGCCTTGTCAATCAAGGTCTTGGCATCAGCAATCAGGCCACTCATGGCACAGCCTGGAACGGGACAGGAGTCATTCCACACATCCCTCGGGATCACTTTCCCCCCCCAGACTGCCCCAAGGCACAACAGCTTCCCTGAGTGGGAATGTGGGAATTGGGTGGTATTTGTCCCCTGTGTGGACACTGGTGGGGCCACACCTGGAATTCTGGGGGCTGAAGGACACTGAGGGATGCAGGGATGGGGAAGGGGCTGGAAAACTGGGAGCTCATCCTGGAGAAAAGGAGGCTCAGGGGGGACCTTTTCCCTCTCCAGAATTCCCAGACAGGAAGGGGGTCGGGCTCTGCTCCCAGGGAACAGGGACAGGAACAGAGGGATACTGGGGAATTCCTGCATGGAAAAGGCTGTAAAGCAGGGAAGGGGCTGCCCAGGGGGGTCTGGAATCCCCATCCCTGGGAGCATCCCAAAAAACACCTGGGAATGGTTGCACTGCTTGATCCCAGAGGGCTTTTCCAACCACGAGGATTCCCTGATTCCATGGAAACAACGGAAGGGACCCTGGAAAGCTGGGAGCTGCCCATCCCAAAACACAGCTTCCCAAACTCCCATGAGGGTGGATCTTTGGGATATCAACCCCCAGGATTCCAGGGGTGCTCCCAGGAATGTTCCCAGAGGGAGGGCTGGCCCTGGGAGGGGGATTTGGAGCCTCCATCCCTGGAGTTGTCTGGAAAACCCCTGGATGTGGCACCTGGGGACTTGGGATGCCACAATTCCAGGGGCTCCTGGGGTTCTATTGGGATTCCAGAGGCTCCCAGCCTGGAATGGGATGTGTTCTGTGACCCCCCTATTCCCTGTGTCCAGGACCATCCCAAATCCAGCCCCTGGGGGGTCCCAGGTGGCTCCAGGGCCCCCATTCCTGGTTTTCCTGCCCCTCTCAGGGAGAGCTCATCCCAAAGCACAGTTTCCCAAACTCCCAGGGAATATCCTTGGGATATAAAGCCCCAGGATTGCAGGGCTGTCCCAAGGCTATTCCAGGACTATCCCAGAGCTATTCCCAAGTGTCCCAGACCTATTCCCAGGGTTCCCAGGGCTATCCCCAGGGTTATTCCAGGGCTATTCCCAGGGTGTTACCAGGGCTGTTCCAGGACTGTATCCCTGTGTCCTCCCAGGGCTATTCCAGGGCTGTTCCCAGTGTATTCCAGGCCTATTCCCAAGGTGTTCCCAGGGCTATCCCAGAGCTATTCCCAGGGTTCCCAGGGCTATTCCCAGGGCTATTCCCAGGTGTCCCAGGGCTATCTCAGAGTGTTCCCAGGGCTATTCCCAGAGCTATCCCAGGGCTATCCCAGGGCTATTCCCAGGCTATCCCAGAGTGTTCCCAGGGCTATCCCAGGGCTATTCCCAGGCTATCCCAGAGTGTTCCCAGGGCTATCCCAGGGCTGTTCCCAGGCTATCCAGGGCTATCCCAGGGCTATTCCAGAGTGTTCCCAGGGCTATCCCAGGGCCATTCCCAGGCTATCCCAGGGCTATTCCAGGGCTATCCCAGGGCCATTCCCAGGGTTATCCCAGGGCCGTGTCCGGTCTCACCGATGTGGGAGTCGATCTCCACGATCTTCTCGATGCTGCTGGGCTCCATCAGGGGGGAGGTGATCCTCTTCTCCACGGCCAGGCACACCCCCTCCGACGTCTGGATCCCGATGGCCGTGGAGCCCAGCTGGAAAACACCCCCGGAATTCCTGATCCTGCCTCATCCAGGGCTGGGATTTCCCGCCTTTCCTCCCCAGCCAAACCCGCTCCGGGAACCCACGGCATTCCCAGCCGGCTGGGCCAGCAGATCCCTCCCCGCTGGACAGGGCTGGGAAAGGCCCCGGGAAGGGAGTTGGAAGGGACAGAGGGTTTCCCAGTGATCCCAAATCCCAAATATCTCGGCCCGAAACGGCGGGCACTTCGCTGTCCAGGAGCTCCTGCTCTGCCCAGTGTCCCAGGAGATCCTGGAAACTCCTGCCTGGATCCTGCCAGTGCCTGCCTGGATCCCATACTGATCCCATCTCCCTTACCTTGATCCCACATTGATCCCATTTGTCCTTACCCTCATCCCACCTCTATCCCATGAACCATCCCCTGATCCCTCATCCTGGGAACTTTAATTCCCAATTCTTTGCAGGTTTTATCACTTTTATCACCTTCTCCCCACCTTTTTCCCCCTTTATCCCTCATTTCAATGCTCCCAGGAGCTGAGGGAAGGACCCTCCTCTTCCCCAACCCCCTCCAGGGCTCCTTCCCTTCATCCCAAATTTAACCTTATTCCCACCCAACTCAGTCTGGTGTTTGGAGGAGCCCCAAAAAGCTTGGGAAGGGGGTGGAGGTGACGGTACCTTGATGGCCTCGATGGCATATTCCACCTGGAAGAGCCTCCCCTCGGGAGAGAAGGTGTTCACGCCCCTGCAGGGACAACGGGACACGGGGGTGGTGAGGGGAGGGGGCTGGAAAACCGGGAATGGGGCCCTGGGAAGCAGCTGGGAGCGCCCCGGGGGCTGAACCGGGGAACGGGGGGGGCACAGAACACGTCCCGCTCCAGGCTGGGAGCCTCTGGAATCCCAGCGGAACCCCTGGAATTGCGGAATCCCACCTCCCCTGGGGTTTTCTGGACACCTCCAGGGGTGGAGGCTCCAACTCCCCCCTCCCAGGGCCGGACCAGCTTTTCCAGGCGGGAATTCCCCCGACATCCAACCCGTCCCTGTTCCCCGGGAGCACAGCCCGACCCCCCCGGCTCCCCCTTCCTGGCAGGGAACTCTGCAGGCAGAAGGTGCCCCCCGAGCCCCCCTGTCCCCGGGCTGAGCCCCCGCAGCCCCCTCAGGGCTCCCGCAGCCCCTCCGCAGCCCCCTCGGTCCCCGTGACTCAGCGGCGGCCGCCGCGCACTCACCGGTCGTACTCGGAGCGCGTCAGGAACATGGCGGCGGGGCGGGCGGGGGCGCGGGGGGTGCCGGGGGGTGTTTTGGGGGTCCCGGGGGGTCTCCGGGGCTCTCGCGGGCTCCGCTCGGGATCGGCCCTCACCGGGGCTGCGGGGCCGCTTCCGGTCCCTCCTCGGCGCCGCTTCCGCCCGCGCCGCGCACTGATTGGGCGGCACCGCGCCCGGCGGCCAATGGGAGGGAGGGGCG